>QANU01016365.1:317515-343655 GCA_003254905.1 Nissolia schottii
CTGTGTGCATGCATGCAAACGTGACCAAAATCAAACAACTCGGTTCAATTATTTGTTTATTTGCGACTCAACGCATCAGCTTTACAACATAGTAGTAGTATTTATGTCCGGTAATTTTACGGGTTCTTTTTAGATTCTTTATTTTTTAATTTGATATTTTTTTATTATTTTAATTTTACTCTTTTTTTTAATTATTATATTTAAGAGTTTTTTTTTCTTCTTCAATGGGTTAAAGGTTTGAACGATTATCAAATAATATTTTGATATTTTCTTAAAAACTAAAACATATTTCTAATATAAGAACTTGATTTAAAATGGTAATTATTAAATAATTTTAGGAATTTTTTTTGATGAATATAATTTTTAGAACATATTTAATATGTTAAAATTTTATTAATACCTTTTTTTTAGTATGTTAGTTTTATATCAATATGGACTCAACTTAATAGGTCAATACGGGTTTTAGATTCGATATTTTTTAATTTGATATTTTTTTATTATTTTAATTTTACTCTTTTTTGTATCGTGCAAGTTATCTATACAATTAGTTTTTTTTTAAGAGGGAGAAAACAATTTTAGTAGGGATAATTTTTGTAATTGTAATTAGTTGCTATAGATAAAGAATGAAATTTTGGGAGAGAATTTTAGAGGAAATAATTATAGAAAGAAAAAAGAGAATTTAATTATAAGATGGTGAATTAGAGTGTGTGTGTGTTTTAGTGTGAGCAATACAATTTAAAGAGAAATAAAGATAATTATAGAGAGAAAGAAATTTTTATGAGAGATAATATTTAATAGAGACTTTTATATCATCAGGATGAATTGATTCTTTAAGTTGTCAATCATTCTCCTTTATATAGATTTTTTTCATTTAAAATTTGTTGGTCATAGAAAAATTCATATCATCTTTGTCCTTTTGTTATAGGTTATTTCTTCGTGGACTCAAAAAATATGGCTGGGGTAAGGGGAAATGCATCAGAAGCAATTTCGTAACTACGAGAACTAATGCTCAAGTTGCTAGCCATGCCCAAAAGTATGAAGAACACCGAACGGCCATAAGGAAAGGAATAAGGAAAAGAAAAACCATCTTTGACATAACCTTAGATGACATTGATTTGGGCCCTCAGCCTCAACCTCAACCCCAGACTCAGACTCAGACTCATCCTCAACCTCAGTCTCATCCTCGCTATATCCCTCATGATCTCTTTCTCAGTGAGAAAAATAAAATTTCTCATCAACCTCAGATGCAAATTCAACCCCAGCCTCAGCCTCAGCCTCAACCGCAGCCTCAGCCTCAGCCTCAGCCTCAGCCTCAACCTCAACCTTATCCTCATCATGTCCCTTGCAATCCCTTTATTGATGAGTGCCATTGGATTTCTCATCAGCGTCAAACTCAGACTCAGACTCATCCTCTATCTAATATTTTCCATATCCCTCATGATCTCTTCGTTGGTGAGAGTAATAAGATTTGTCATCAGCCTCAAATGCAAAATCAACTTCAACCCCAACCCGAGCCTCAACTTCATACTCTGTCACAACCCCAACCTCAACCTCAACCACAACCACAACCACAACCTTATCCTCATCAACCTCTTCATTGGTGAACGTAATAGACTTTCTCATTCATATTATCATGCTTCAACACCCCAATAAAAGGAAATGCAGCAGCTGACTGAAATGGTAGATCTAAACGACTTAATCCCAAGAAACGTATGAGAAGTTTTTTCATTCTAGGTACAAGAAAATTATTTTTTAATTGATGTATAAAACTGAAGGGCTTGGAGTGCTCTTTTCTCCTACCTAAGATTTTTCCCACATAGTTTTCTCAAGGAGGTTTTAACGAGGGACAAACCCTTGCGGGCTGGCTAAAGCTTGATTTACTTAAAGCCGGTTATCCTTATGTACTATTTAATGAATGATTAATTCCATTATTCTGCTTACCGTACTTATGTTATTTAATTTTCATGGGTTCTTTTACACATATGTATGTTTACAATTACTACACGAAAAACTTAATTTCGAGGTCTGATCACGTAAACAACTGAAACAAATAATAATTTAAAACGAATGACGATAATTATTCATTACTAAATGATGTAATTATTCATTATTTCAGAATTTTTCAATAAACTGTTTGCATTTATTTATTTTTTATATTTTTTATCATGTAAAAAGATTTGTAAGAGGATATAATATTTTTAAATGATAAATAATTTTAGCCATACTCACTTGTGGTTAAGAATAAAGTTTTATAATGACATAAGGATAAAACTGACATTTGACATTATTATCTTTTTTTCTTTCCTTTTATTATTTCGTTCAAAAAAAAAAAGAGAGAATATAATAATTCTTATATTTTATTTCCTCTCATGTTTTAATTTTTTATCCAAATATTCTTATAAAAATACAAATTTATTATATTCATTTCCTCTCATTTTCTTTCCCTAAAGGTTAGAGAAGGCAAAATTCAAGCCTCAACAACAACCTAAAATTAGAGGAGATGACATTGATTTGGACCCTCAACCAATAACACAACCACAACCTCAACCTCAACCTCAACCTCAACCTCATCCTCCAGCTCCACCACAGTCTCCGGCTCAAGCTTAGACTTATCATCATCTTATGTTGTATGGTCATCATATCCCTAACAATTCTTTCACAGGTAAGCGTAATAAGATATCTCATAAACTTCAACCCTAGACTCACACTCGGACTCATCCCCAACCTTAGTCTTATCCTCGTTATATTCCTCGTGATCTATTTGTCGGTGAGAGTAATACAATTTCTCATCAACCTCATATCCAAATTCAACCATAGTCTCAACCGCAGCCTCAACTCCAACCACAGTCTCAGCCTTAATCTCATATTCAATCCCAATCCCAACCTCAAGCTCAATTTTATCCTCATCATATCCCTTACGATCCCTTCGTTGATGAGCATCACAGGATTTCTCATCAGTATTAACCTCAGAATATGTAGAATTTTTATCAGTTATTTTTTGGCTAAGTTAATTTTATGTCAATACTGTAACACCCCTATTTCCAGCTTTCGCTCTAATCGTAACACTAATTATAGGGTTGTTATCTGCTTGGCTGAGGTTACTTTTAGTCCCTACTTTTAGCTTGGAAAATATTTCTTACTCGAAAATACGGACCGTTTTGAAATTTTTCTCACATCCTTACTAGTTTACAAATTTAGAGCCATACGCGTCAATGAATTATACATAGATACAAGCGATAGAGTCCTGTCAGACTTAATCATTACTATCCTAAGAAATAGATCTCCATAATATTTTATAACATACATATATGTACAATCAATTGGTCCATAATACAACTGCACAGTTAAATAATAATATGCTTTACATTTACCACACTTAGTCGCCAACGGTCTGACTAGACCGTGTGACTGCTACACAATACATGTCACTAATTCTTGCTCAGCTTGCTTGTCGAACAATATCTCTGGCTGCTCTTCTGCGATGTCTCAGGGGATTCTGCTACAGTAGAAGTGTTTGTCCTCGTGCCAAAGTAAATCTGGGTCCTCGCAGTGTGCCTCGGGTTCCTACCTGGAATCATAATGAAGTGGGGGTGAGAACATTACGTCCTCAGTGGGGGTCCTTCGGGGAATACCTACTTGTTTCACTTTAATTATGATTCCGCCGCTCAGGGGGTCTCTAAGTGTCGACTCATACTAATACCCCTACTAATTATTATCCATACTAGGCCTGAGCAGCTTTATCTAATTACTAGGTGATCGTGGGGAATCTAATCTTGCTTACTAAGTTCTCGTGCTTATTATCTTTACTTTGCGTATATACATAGGCCGTCTCGAGCATTCTCTTGACGACTATATAGACATACATCATTATATACTTATACTTTACATACTCATACATCATCAGATACTCATGCATCATATACTCATATACTCATTCATCATATACTCATATAACTCATATATCATATGCTCATGCTTGGGGAACATGGGGATTCTCTTACGCATACCGGCTCACCCGGGTTAGCGTCCTTCTTTTTCTCTTCTTACGCATACTGGCTCACCCGGGTTAGCGTCTTCTCATTCCTTTTTCTTACGCATACCGGCTCACCCGGGTTAGCGTCTTCTCATTCATCATATCTCATCATCATGCTATTAACCTCTTTAACCGGTTCACCCTTTTGGGACTTGGTGAGGTAGCATCATTTACCAATCCACCCTTTTGGGACTGGTGAGGGGCGTGTCCGTAGACGTGCCAAGAGAAAGGATTCCTATCATATAACTATATACTTGTTCCCTAAGATTCAATTATGCTCTTTAAACTTTACGTGATTAACTTCTAGTTCTCATGATGCATGATAGCATAATCATTTCTAACATACATATTCTACATGCAATGTTCCACATACATCATCATACATCATCATAAACATGGCTCATTCATTCATCATACACGTACTTCCAACCACTCAACAACTTCGGGATCCTCCGCGGAAACCCACTCAACACCACTCCTGGTGCCCACTCAGCTCTCTTCACGTAACCCTCTCAGCAATCCAGGGATCCTCTGCGGAACCCTAGCAGCACCACTCCTGGTGTCCACTCGTAACCTTCTCAGCACTCTAGGGATCCTTCGAGGAACCCAATCAGCACCACTTCTGGTGCCCTCTCATTAACTCCCTAGACTCCTCTCAGTCGCTCTCCGTGGAACCACTCAGCACCATCCCAGGTGCCCGCTCATCACTTTCTCGACTCCTCTCAGTCTCTCTCCGCGGAACCACTCAGCACCATCCCAGGTGCCCGCTCATCAACTTTCTAGACTCCTCTCAGTCACTCTACGCGTACCCATTCCGCGCTCGTCCAGACGCCGCTCAACCACTCCCTAGACTCCTCTCGGTCACTCTACGCGGAACACTCGGCGCTTTCTTCATTACTTGTTTTCTCTCATTTTCTCACATTCATCCCAAGTTCAAAACCCCACATATTCCAGCATTCATATTCCTATCTAGTCCAGGTCACAGGACCCTTCAGAATCATCTCCTAGGTCCTAGCATAGCATTTCTAACATGATTTATCATAAGGCATACAAGCACATAAACACATACAAGCAAACATAAGCCACCAAGGGGTGACCAAACCAAGTTTACCCACTTAGCGCTTACTTCCTTGCTTATTTTCTCTCATGTTCTCACATTCATCCCAAGTTCAAACACCACATATTCCAACAGTACACAAGCAACAACATGAATATCCAAGAATTATAAAACAGCGTGAATACAACCATCACAGTTATATTTTCCTAACCTCAATATTTCTAAAAAAAATCCTTCAAGCATATTTAACTCCATATTTTTCTTATAATATTTATAATTTTTTCTATTAAAAAATACATACATAACATACAGATAAAAATCTCATAGACAGGGGTGATCAGACTACCCACCTCCAAATCCAGTTTGAAAACGACAGAAGTGAAGAGGAAAATTCCCTGAACATTTTCATGATGATCTTGCTATTTTTCTGACGTCCGGCAGCATCACAGCAGTGCACGAACGGAGCAACAAAGCAAAGAAAAAAAAAGAATGAAAAAGAAAGAAACAGAAGCCGTGAAGCATGAGCTTCAGGGAAGGAAGAAAGAAAAATGAAATAAATGGGCAAAAAGGGGAAATATAAAGAAACAAAGAAAAACAAAGAAAAATAAAGAAAGAACAAAGAAGCAAAGAAGCATGAAGCAGGAAGCATAAGCTTCAGGAAAGAAAAACAAAGAAAAATAAAAGAAACAAAGATGGAAAATGGCGTCTTAGGGGGAGGAAAGGAATAAAGAAAAGGAAGCAGCATCATCAGGGGGAAAAATAAAGAAAAAAATAACAACGAAAGAAAAACAAAGAAACAAAGAAAGAAAAAGAAACGAAGAAGCAGGAAGCAATGAAGCAAAATGCTTCTAAAAGAAACAAAGATGAAAATGGCGTCAGGTGGAGGGAGGAAGAAAACGAAAATGAAAAATGGCTTAGGGGGCAGGAATGAAAACAAAAACAATTAAAAGAAGGAAAAGTAGAGTTTTGGTGTCAGGGGCTACTCCCCCCACCGTCCTATATACATACATATATAATATTTTAATGTATAAGTTTTATTATTATATTATATATATTATATATTACTATTATATTATTATTACCACTATTTATTAGGATTATTATATTATATAATAGTATATTATATATAAATATCTAATTTATGGATAGACATGATTCTCCCTTCAGTCTAATTTTGATCATGTCTGATCGTGTTTTTATTGTTCGCAGTCTTGGTACTGTGCGTGCAGATGTTTGAAAAATAATCCGGACCTACTCTCGCGCTCTACTAATTTTTCCTTATTAGTAATTGAGTCCGACAGAGGTATTCGAGGAATTATTATTTTATTAGTGTATTTTACGGTTATTTTTTGTATCTGAAAAATTCCCGATTGGTCTGGAAATCGTCTTAAGTCTCCGAAAATACGCCGGTCACGAAACCTCAATTTTAACTGCGATTCTTCTGGGTTAAAGGTAATTCTTATGATTTAAAGGTAATAATTTAATTTTCTCGCCTCCTTAATCACCCTATACTTATTTATTACACTAAATATCCGTACAGTGAAAAAGCGGGATGTTACAAATACGGACTAGAATTAATAAGTTAATATTATTTAAATTTTGCTAATTTAAAAAATAATTAATTTTGTACTTGATATTAAATATTAAAATTAGTAATACTAGTTTAAGTTTTGTAATTTACATTAATTAGAATAATTATTTAATATAACAAAGTAATAAGAGTGGCATTACACAAACAGTTAACACTATTATAAAATAAGGAATTTTTAAAAATGTTGCAATAAAATTAATTAAAAAGGTGTTGCGTTAGTAATTTAGATAACCACTCCTTATAACTAACATAATCACATAAATTCAAATATCCATACTTTTGAATGCAGACATTAATTAACAACCTAGCAATATCAAACTTTTGATAAAGAAACAATCTGAAATGTAATCTTAAAACTTCGTAAAGCCAAAAGAAAAAGAATTATCTGAAGAAAAAAAAACTAACAGTATTACATAATTCACATATGGGACGTACTTTTGAAAGTTCAAATATAACTATGGCATTTTCTCCATAACAAACAAGAGAAAATAATTTTTCTCATGTTTTATTTCCTCTCATATTTCTTTTATCCAAATATACTTATAAAAAATGCAACTTTCAAATTATTTCCTCTCATTTTCTTTCCCTAAACATACTCCAAAAGAAATCATCATCAACAAAGACATAGGAGCAGGGTTAGAGAAGGCAAAATTCAAGCCTCAACCACAACCTTAAAGTTTGCACACAACCGATCCGGAGTTTGAGTGATTAAGTTTTTAATCCGTTATTTAAATTAAATTTAAATATAGAGAAGACTAATTAACATGTAAAATGTAACAACTCTTGATAAAGAAAATGGTAATATGAAGCATTCCATATTAAACCTCATAAAATCAACTAGAAAGAATTCGAGTCAGGGAGCGGTTATTGTCACACCCTAATTTACTAATATCACACTCTCTCAATTGTGATATTTTTAAAAAAGGTCCTTATTGTAAAATTGTGTTGATGTTTGGTCTAATTCTGATCCTATTACCCACTTTTATATTTAACAAATTATTGTAATTAATGTTAATTACAAAACTCAAACAAGGATTTATAATTCCAATAATTAATATTAAGTACAAAATTAACTATTTTTTTAGTTTAAATTAAAAAAAATAATATTAACCTATTAAATTGAATCCATATTGATAAAATTATTAACATACCCATAAAATATTGATAAAATACTAACATATTGAATATGTTCTAAAAACTATTTATTTATTTATTTAAAATATCATTTTAAATTAATTGCATGTCAAAAATATTATTTAATAGCTAAAAAAATATTAAAATAGTATTTAATTAGAAATACTCAAAAACAATATTTGTTATTATCGCATCAGAAGAAAAGTAAGAAAAAATATTTAGAAGCTTGCCTTTATCGACATTGATCTCTTCAATTTCAGCCCATGAATCTTGAGCATTGTTCAATTTGTGCGCAACCACTCATAGATTTTCTTTTTAAAAGAGTTAGGAGTTTGAATAATAGTTATAAATGTATAGAATATAATATGAAACAATAACTAAGTGTCATGTATTAAGATATATTTTATGTTATTTCTTTCATTTATTTTATTTTTAAGTTAAAAATTATTTAATGTCAATTATAAATATAACATTTAATGATGTTTAAGTTAAATAATATTTTAATAGTGTTTTAGCTACTAATTATTGATCAATAAGAATGAAGCAAACTGCTCGCTGGGTTGTGATGTTCTTTGTGGTGGTGTGGTCGTTGTGGTATGTCATAAATAAGGACATCTGTCAAGGGACTAAGGTTTCGTGGGACAGTTTCATGACTCAATTAGCTATCAGATATCATGAGTGACTGGGTTGGAGGGGGGAAAAATGTTAGCTCTAAGTGTGGCGGTTGCTCCGAGAATTGAGGTGTTGGCATCTATTTGCATTAGCTTAGATATTGTATGTGATATCGGGGGGGGGGGGGGGNGGGGGTTGTTCCTGGGTGCCTTGCTTGTTCGGGTTTGCCCTTGGGGGTAGATAGATGGGCTCAATGGTGGCCAATGTTTAGTTGCTTTAATTTTCTTGCCTTCAAGCATTTTTGAAACTCATTGAAAAGAAAAATGAGGTAATCTGCTCAATCAAGATTAAGGGCTTGAAATTGAAGAGACTAATGTGGACAACAATCAACATATAGTGCATGGTGTGAAAGACTTCCTTTCTCAGCAGATTTCTTCGACACCAATGTACAGTCGATAGTGAGAAGGTGGAAAGAGTAATTCTTAGAAATGGTTTGTTGTTGCCAATGCTAGTCGTCTGTGCCTCTGGATATATAGCAACAGACTTTGGATAAATAAAAAACCTTATTTAATGGCCTAGCTAGCTATAACAAACTTTGGATAAAGACACAATCTCAAGTAATCTTAAAACTTAGTAAAGTCAAAAATAAAAAGAATTATTATCTAAACCAAGAATGCAAGAAGAAGTTACAACAAACTTATTTGCCGCCTCATAAATATATATATATATACCCTCATTCACTCACTCATTCATAAGAGCACAAACCTTTAAAGAAATAACACATACACAAGCTTTTCAACAAAGAGAACCTAATAAATAAATAAATAAAATGTTTCCGTATCAGCAACAGCCTTCCAACAACGGCACGCCACCGCGGACGACGACTTCTATATCCCGTCCGTGGACTCGGTCGGAGGACAAGGCGTTCGAGGTAGCGCTCTTAGATTACCCAGAAGAGATGGAGGACAGATGGCAGAGAATGTCAATTGATATTTTCGGCGGAAGTCGTTCGCCGGAGGAACTACAGGAACACAACATGGATCTTGTCCTCGACCTCTCAAAAATCGAGTCATGTATGGTTGAGCTGCCGCCATACTCTGATGATTACTACTCGATGCATGCACCACCGCAGCTGCCGGCGGAGAAGAACAAAGGAATCCACTGGACTGAAGAGGAGCATAGGTAAGTTACATATATATTAATGCCTTCATATAAAACTCTGTGTGCATGCATGCAAACGTGACCAAAATCAAACAACTCTGTTCAATTATTTGTTTATTTGCGACTCAACGGATCAGCTTTACAACATGTAGTAGTATTTATGTTCGGTAATTTTACGGGTTCTTTTTAGATTCGTTATTTTTTAATTTGATATTTTTTTATTATTTTAATTTTACTCTTTTTTTTAATTATTATATTTAAGAGTTTCTTTTTCTTCTTCAATGGGTTAAAAGTTTGAACGATGATCAAATAATATTTTGATATATTTTTGAAAATTAAAACATATTTCTCATATATGAACTTGATTTAAAATGGTAATTATTAAATAATTTTAGGAATTTTTTTTTATGAATATAATTTTTAGAACATATTTAATATGTTAGAATTTTATTAATACCTTTTTTTTAGCATGTTAGTTTTACGTCAATATGGACTCAACTTAATAGGCCAATACGGGTTCTTTTTAGATTCGTTATTTTTTAATTTGATATTTTTTTTATTATTTTAATTTTACTCTTTTTTTATCGTGCAAGTTATCTATACAATTAGTTTTTTTTTAAGAGGGAGAAAACAATTTTAGTAGGGATATTTTTTGTAATTGTAATTAGTTGCTATAGATAAAGAATGAAATTTTGGGAGAGAATTTTAGAGGAAATAATTATAGAAAGAAAAAAGAGAATTTAATTATAAGATGGTGAATCAGAGTGTGTGTGTGTGTTTTAGTGTGAGCAATACAATTTAAAGAGAAATAAAGATAATTATAGAGAGAAAGAATTTGAGTGAACGAAAGAAATTTTTATGAGAGATAATATTTGATAGAGACTTTTATATCAGGATGAATTGATTCTTTAAGTTGTCAATCATTCTCCTTTATATAGATTTTTTTTCATTTAAAATTTGTCGGTCATAGAAAAATTCATATCATCTTTGTCCTTCTGTTATAGGTTATTTCTTCGTGGACTCAAAAAATATGGCTGGGGTAAGTGGAAATGCATCAGAAGCAATTTCGTAACTACGAGAACTAATGCTCAAGTTGCTAGCCATGCCCAAAAGTACGAAGAACACCGAACGGCCATAAGGAAAGGAATAAGGAAAAGAAAAACCATCTTTGACATAACCTTAGATGATATTGATTTGGGCCCTCAGCCTCAACCTCAACCCCAGACTCAGACTCAGACTCATCCTCAACCTCAGTCTCATCCTCGCTATATCCCTCATGATCTCTTTCTTAGTGAGAACAATAAAATTTCTCATCAACCTCAGATGCAAATTCAACCCCAGCCTCAGCCTCAACCTCAGCCTCAGCCTCAATGTCATACTCAATCCCAACCCCAATATCAATCTCAGCCACAACCTCAGCCTCAACCTCAACCTTATCCTCATCATGTCCCTTACGATCCCTTTATTGACGAGTGCCATTGGATTTCTTATCAGCGTCAAACTCAGACTCCGACTCAGACTCATCCTCTGTCTAATATTTTCCATATCCCTCATGATCTCTTCGTTGGTGAGAGTAATAAGATTTGTCATCAGCCTCAAATGCAAAATCAACTTCAACCCCAACCCGAGCCTCAACTTCATACTCTGTCACAACCCCAGCCTCAACCACAGCCACAACCACAACCTTATCCTCATTGACCTCTCCATTGGTGAACGTAATAGAATTTCTCATTCATATTATCATGCTCCAACACCCCAATCAAAGGAAATGCAGCAGCTGACTCAAATGGTAGATCTAAACAATTTAATCCGAAGAAACGTATGAGATGTTTTTTCATTCTAGGTACAAGAAAATTATTTTTTAATTGATGTATAAAACTGAAGGGCTTGGAGTGCTCTTTTCTCCTACCTAAGGTTTTTCCCACATAGTTTTCTCAAGGAGGTCTTAACGACGCACAAACCCTTGCGGGCTGGCTTAAGCTTGATTTACTTATAAAAGCCGGTTATCCTTATGTACTATTTAATGAATGATTAATTCCATTATTCTGCTTACTGTACTTATGTTATTTAATTTTCATGGGTTCTTTTACACATATGTATGTTTACAATTACTTCATGAAAAACTTAATTTCGAGGTCTGATCATGTTAACAACTGAAACGAATAATAATTTAAAACGAATGACGATAAGTATTCATTACTAAATGATGTAATTATTCATTATTTTAGAATTTTTCAGTACACTGTTTGCATTTATTTATTTTTTATATTTTTTATCATGTAAAAAGATTTGTAAGAGGATATAATATTTTTAAATGACAAATAATCTTAGCCATACTCACTTGTGGTTAAGAATAAAGTTTTATAATGACATAAGGATAAAACTAACATTTAAAATTATTATCTTTTTTTTTCTTTCCTTTTATTATTTCGCTCAAAAAACACAAGAGAAAATAATAATTCTTATATTTTATTTCCTCTCATATTTTTTTTATCCAAATATACTTATAAAAAAATTCAAATTTATTATATTCATTTCCTCTCATTTTCTTTCCCTAAAGGTTAGAGAAGGCAAAATTCAAGCCTCAACAACAACCTAAAATTAGAGGAGATGACATTGATTTGGACCCTCAACCAATAACACAACCACAACCTCAACCTCATCCTCTAGCTCCACCACAGTCTCCGACTCAAGCTTAGACTTATCATCATCTTATGTTGTATGGTCATCATATCCCTAACAATTCTTTCACAGGTAAGCGTAATAAGATATCTCATAAACTTCAACCCCAGACTCACACTCGGACTCATCCCCAACCTCAGTCTTATACAATTTCTCATCAACCTCATATCCAAATTCAACCATAGTCTCAACCTCAGCCTCAACTCCAACCACAGTCTCAGCCTCAAACTCATATTCAATCCCAATCCCAACCTCAACCTCAATTTTACCCTCATCATATCCCTTACGATCCCTTCGTTGATGAGCATCACAGGATTTCTCATCAGCATTAACCTCAGAATATGTAGAATTAATTTTATTAGTATTTTTTGGCTAAGTTAATTTTATGTCAATATGAACTAGAATTAATAAGTTAATATTATTTAAATTTTGCTAATTTAAAAAATAATTAATTTTGTACTTGATATTAATTAGTAAAATTAGTAATACTAGTTTAAGTTTTGTAATTTACATTAATTAGAATAATTATTAAATATAACAAAGTAACAAGAGTGGCAATACACAAACAGTTAACACTAGTATAAAATAAGGAATTTTTAAAATGTCGCAATAAAATTAATTAAAAAGGTGTTGCGTTAGTAATTTAGATGACCACTCCTTATAACTAACATAATCACATAAATTCAAATATCCATACCTTTGAATGCAGACATTAATTAACAACCTAGCAATAACAAACTTTTGATAAAGAAACAATCTGAAATGTAATCTTAAAACTTCGTAAAGTCAAAAGAAAAAGAATTATCCGAAACAAAAACTAACAGTATTACATAATTCACATATGGGACGTACTTTTGAAAGTTCAAATATAACTATGGCATTTTCTCCATAACAAACAAGAGAAAATAATTTTTCTCATGTTTTATTTCCTCTCATATTTCTTTTATCCAAATATACTTATAAAAAATGCAACTTTCAAATTATTTCCTCTCATTTTCTTTCCCTAAACATACTCTAACAGAAATCATCATCAACAAAGACATAGGAGCAGGGTTAGAGAAGGCAAAATTCAAGCCTCAACCACAACCTTAAAGTTTGCACATAACCGATCCGGAGTTTGAGTGATTAAGTTTTTAATCCGTTATTTAAATTAAATTTAAATATAGAGAAGACTTATTAACAACATGTAAAATGTAATAACTCTTGATAAAGAAATTGGTAATATGAAGCATTCCATATTAAACCTCATAAAATCAACTAGAAAGAATTAGAATCAGGGAGTGGTTATTGTCACACCCTAATTTACTAATATCACACTCTCTCAATTGTGATATTTTTAAAAAGTCCTTATTGTAAAATTGTGTTGATGTTTTGTCTAATTCCGATCCTATTACCCACTTTTATATTTAACAAATTATTGTAACTAATGTTAATTACAAAACTCAAACAAGGATTTATAATTCTAATAATTAATATTAAGTACAAAATTAACTATTTTTTAGTTTAAATTTAAAAAAAAATAATATTAACCTATTAAATTGAGTCCATATTGATAAAATTATTAACATACCCATAAAATATTGATAAAAATACTAACATATTGAATATGTTCTAAAAACTATTAAGTTTTTTATTTAAAATATCATTTTAAATTAATCGCATGTCAAAAATATTATACAATAGCTAAAAAAATATTAAACTCAAAAACAATATTTGTTATTACCGCATCAGAAGAAAAGTAAGAAAACATATTTAGAAGCTTGCCTTGATCGACATTGATCTCTTCAATTTCAGCCCATGAATCTTGAGCATTGTTCAATTTATGCGCTACCACTCATAGATTTTCTTTTTAGTAGAGTTAGGAGTTTGAATAATAGTTATAAATGTATAGAATGTAATATGACACAATAACTAGGTGTCATGAATTAAGATATATTTTATGTTATTTCTTTCATTTATTTTATTTTTAAGTTAAAAATTATTTAATGTCAATTATAAATAAAAAACCTTATTTAACGGCCTAGCTATAACAAACCTGTTGAATGCAAAACATTAATGGCCTAGCTAGCTATAACAAACTTTGTATAAAGACACAATCTCAAGTAATCTTAAAACTTAAGTAAAGTCAAAAATAAAAAGAATTATCCAAACCAATAATGCAAGAAGTTACAACAAACTTATTCCCCACCATATATATATATATATATATATATGCCCTCATTCACTCACTCATTCATAAGAGCACAAACTTTCAAAGAAATAACACACACACAAGCTTTTCAATAAAGAGAACCAAATAAATAAATAAATAAATAAAATGTTTCCGTATCAGCAACAGCCTTCCAACAACGGCACGCCGCCGCCGACGACGACTTCTATATCCCGTCCGTGGACTCGGTCGGAGGACAAGGCGTTCGAGGTAGCGCTCTTAGATTACCCAGAAGAGATGGAGGACAGATGGCAGAGAATGTCAATTGATATTTTCGGCGGAAGTCGTTCGCCGGAGGAACTACAGGAACACAACATGGATCTTGTCCTCGACCTCTCAAAAATCGAGTCATGTATGGTTGAGCTGCCGCCATACTCTGATGATTACTACTCGATGCATGCACCACCGCAGCTGCCGGCGGAGAAGAACAAAGGAATCCACTGGACTGAAGAGGAGCATAGGTAAGTTACATATATATTAATGCCTTCATATAAAACACTGTGTGCATGCATGCAAACGTGACCAAAATCAAACAACTCGGTTCAATTATTTGTTTATTTGCGACTCAACGCATCAGCTTTACAACATAGTAGTAGTATTTATGTCCGGTAATTTTACGGATTCTTTTTAGATTCTTTATTTTTTAATTTGATATTTTTTTATTATTTTAATTTTACTCTTTTTTTTAATTATTATATTTAAGAGTTTTTTTTTCTTCTTCAATGGGTTAAAGGTTTGAACGATTATCAAATAATATTTTGATATTTTCTTAAAAACTAAAACATATTTCTAATATAAGAACTTGATTTAAAATGGTAATTATTAAATAATTTTAGGAATTTTTTTTGATGAATATAATTTTTAGAACATATTTAATATGTTAGAATTTTATTAATACCTTTTTTTTTTAGTATGTTAGTTTTATGTCAATATGGACTCAACTTAATAGGTCAATAAGGGTTCTTTTTAGATTCGTTATTTTTTAATTTGATATTTTTTATTATTTTAATTTTACTCTTTTTTTTTATCGTGCAAGTTATCTATACAATTAGTTTTTCTAAGAGGGAGAAAACAATTTTAGTAGGGATAATTTTTGTAATTGTAATTAGTTGCTATAGATAAAGAATGAAATTTTGGGAGAGAATTTTAGAGGAAATAATTTTAGAGAGCAAAAAGAGAATTTAATTATAAGATGGTGAATTAGAGAGTGTGTGTGTGTGTTTTTTAGTGTGAGCAATAAAATTTAAAGAGAAATAAAGATAATTAAAGAGAGAAAGAATTTGAGTGAACAAAAGTAATTTTTATGAGAGATAATATTTAATAGAGACTTTTATATCAGGATGAATTGATTCTTTAAGTTGTCAATCATTCTCCTTTATATAGATTTTTTTCATTTAAAATTTGTTGGTCATAGAAAAGTTCATATCATCTTTGTCCTTTTGTTATAGGTTATTTCTTCGTGGACTCAAAAAATATGGCTGGGGTAAGTGGAAATGCATCAGAAGCAATTTCGTAACTACGAGAACTAATGCTCAAATTGCTAGCCATGCCCAAAAGTACGAAGAACACCGAATGGCCATAAGGAAAGGAATAAGGAAAAGAAAAACCATCTTTGACATAACCTTAGATGACATTGATTTGGACCCTCAGCCTCAACCTCAACCTCAACCTCAACCTCCGACTCCATCACAGTTTTCAACTCAAGTCCAGATTTACCTTCATCCTCTATCTAATATCTTCCATATCCCTCATGATCTCTTTGTTGGTGAGAGTAATAAGATTTGTCATCTGCCTCAAATGCAAAATCAACTTCAACCCCAACCCGAGCCTCAACTTCATACTCTGTCACAACCCCAACCTCAACCTCAACCACAACCACAACCACAACCTTATCCTCATCAACCTCTTCATTGGTGAACGTAATAGACTTTCTCATTCATATTATCATGCTCCAACACCCCAATCAAAGGAAATGCAGTAGCTGACTCAAATGGTAGATCTAAACGATTTAATCCCAAGAAACGTACGAGAAGTTTTTTCATTCTAGGTACAAGAAAATTATTTTTTAATTGATGTATAAAACTGAAGGGCTTGGAGTGCTCTTTTCTCCCACCTAAGGTTTTTCCCACATAGTTTCTTCAGGAGATTTTAACGAGGCACAAACCCTTGCGGGCTGGCTAAAGCTTGATTTACTTATAAAAGCCGGTTATCCTTATGTACTATTTAATGAATGATTAATTCCATTATTCTGCTTACTGTACTTATGTTATTTAATTTTCATGGGTTCTTTTTGTTAAAAGCTTTTTTTTTTTCATACTCTCATCGTTTTATATATCTGTCTTTACAGCTTTTAGATTCTCAAGGAATCCAATTGCAGTACAGTCAGGTATAGTCGTCTCCTCAGGGAGTTGGTAAAATGTCATTCTTGAATTTGTTAATTTAAACAATGGAGTAAATACATTGGAATTGGATTGTAAAATTAAGACATAAAATAATGCATAATTACATAGTAAAACAACAAAGCAGAGGTAAGTTAAGAAGCTTGTTGGGTTTGTGTAATGCATAGTTTCTTGCATTCATGATTTGGTGTAGATGAATTACCCTTTCCTTAATTTTTCGCCATCAGTTCTTTATCTTAAACATCTTTTTCAAGCATGATAAGATGATTGGGTTTGTTTTAGTAAGTTGTCAATTTCTTGCACAATCATAACAAAATAAACCATCATTAATTCAGATGTTAAAGCGACTAAGAAACTCAATTCTATTTCTAGCAATTAAGTTTATTAGATGGAAAGATTTAAACTTAACCTTTACTGAGACAGTTTTCACGCGAAACAATTAGATCTAAAATCAAGCCTTAGTTAACCATATTAGACATTGAAATATGTTCTACTTAATAATGTAGTTTTCACTCACAACATTAAGTCACACACAACATTTAATTAGATGAACTATAGCTAGCATTAAGCACAAAATCAATCCATGGAAATTAAGGAAATAAATAGCTTCATTTATACCCAAAGGGACATGAACACAAGTACACTATAGCATGGATTACATTCCCAACAACAAGAGATTATAAAATCATCTTACAAGTGAGGCTCAAAGAGGCAAGGTGAGGATCACTTACCATGACACGTTCTCACGCCGTCATGACAAGGACCGCCGTGCTTCTCGATCCTCCTTGGCTTCCAACTTAGCCTCTTCTTAGTTGTGGAACTACTAAATTGCTTAACCTATAAAAAAAATGATTCTGGAGAAATAGTGAGGAATTGAGGGATTCAGAAGCCTGAAGTGAAGTGTCTTTGGTTGTTGCCTCGGGGTCCTATTTATAGGGAAATTTTTCGAGGACCGCTCAGCGGTCCCAGGGCTCCGCTGAGCGGCGCAGCCTTCTTCACGGTAAAGTTTTGTCAGTTCTGAACCGCGGTGCTGCTGTGACATCATCCTGTCCCTGCTCAGCGGCGTGCAGAGCGCTGAGCGGCGTCAGTGTGGCTTGTCAGTGCGGCTGTCGAGCTTACTTCTTCCTCAAGTTACTTCATTGTGAAGTAATTTCCGTTGAGCGGCATTGACTTCGGCTGAGCGGTGGGATGTTCATCTCCTATTTTCTTTGTTTTCCTTCTTGCCCCTTACGCCTTCTCTTTTGGCTTTCTGATCTGCAATATTTTCACTTTTTAGCCTTTTCGTTTCTTTGTTTTCCTTTTTTTGATTTTGTTTGCAAAATAGGGAGAAATTGTTTTGATAATATATATTTTGAAGAAGAACTATTATTATTTAACATGAAAAAGTATCAAAATATAGCACTTAACACTTTTACACATATGTATGTTTACAATTACTACATGAAAAACTTAATTTCGAGGTCTGATCACGTTAACAACTGAAAAGAATAATAATTTAAAACGAATGAAGATAATTATTCATTACTAAATGATGTAATTATTCATTATTTTAGACTTTTTCAATAAACTGTTTGCATTTATTTATTTTTTATATTTTTTATCATGTAAAAAGATTTGTAAGAGAATATAATATTTCTAAATGACAAATAATCTTAGCCATACTCACTTGTGGTTAAGAATAAAGTTTTATAATGACATAAGGATAAACTGACATTTGACATTATTATCTTTTTTTCTTTCCTTTTATTATTTCGTTCAAAAAAAACAAGAGAAAATAATAATTCTTATATTTTATTTCCTCTCATATTTTTTTTATCCAAATATACTTATAAAAAATACAAATTTGTTATATTCATTTCCTCTCATTTTCTTTCCCTAAAGGTTAGAGAAGGCAAAATTCAAGCCTCAACAACAACCTAAAATTAGAGGAGATGACATTGATTTGGACCCTCAACCAATAACACAACTACAACCTCAACCTCAACCTCTAGCTCCACCACAGTCTCCGACTCAAGCTTAGACTTATCATCATCTTATGTTGTATGGTCATCATATCCCTAACAATTCTTTCACAGGTAAGCGTAATAAGATATCTCATAAACTTCAACCCCAGACTCACACTCGGACTCATCCCCAACCTCAGTCTTATACAATTTCTCATCAACCTCACATCCAAATTCAACCATAGTCTCAACATCAGCCTCAACTCCAACCACAGTCTCAGCCTCAAACTCATATTCAATCCCAATCCCAACCTCAACCTCAATTTTACCCTCATCATATCCCTTACGATCCCTTCGTTGATGAGCATCACAGGATTTCTCATCAGCATTAACCTCAGAATATGTAGAATTAATTTTATTAGTATTTTTTGGCTAAGTTAATTTTATGTCAATACGGACTAGAATTAATAAGTTAATATTATTTAAATTTTGCTAATTTAAAAAATAATTAATTTTGTACTTGATATTAATTAGTAAAATTAGTAATACTAGTTTAAGTTTTGTAATTTACATTAATTAGAGTAATTATTAAATATAACAAAGTAACAAGAGTGGCAATACACAAACATTTAACAGTATTATAAAATAAGGAATTTTTAAAAATGTCGCAATAAAATTAATTAAAAAGGTGTTGCGTTAGTAATTTAGATAACCACTCCTTATAACCAACATAATCACATAATTTCAAATATCCATACCTTTGAATGCAGACATTAATTAACAACCTAGCAATAACAAACTTTTTTTTTAGGTTGCCTGCCTAGTATCTAAGGTTTAGCCTTGACTAATCTGGGTCGACCCGGATCGCGCACCTGGCTATGGTGGGTGAGTCTCCCAGCGGGAATAACTGCGTACAAAAGGTCTCGAATTCGGGATCTTGCTTAAGCGATACCAAGCCGCTTACCACTTGGACAAACCCCCGTTGGTAATAACAAACTTTTTGATAAAGAGACAATCTGAAATATAATCTTAAAACTTCGTAAAGTCAAAAGAAAAAGAATTATCTGAAAAAAAAACTAACAGTATTACATAATTCACATATGAGACGTACTTTTGAAAGTTCAAATATAACTATGGCATTTTCTCCATAACAAACAAGAGAAAATAATTTTTCTCATGTTTTACTTCCTCTCATATTTCTTTTATCCAAATATACTTATAAAAAATGCAACTTTCAAATTATTTCCTCTCATTTTCCTTCCCTAAACATACTCTAAAAGAAATCATCAACAACAAAGACATATGAGCAGGGTTAGAGAAGGCAAAATTCAAGCCTCAACCACAACCTTAAAGTTTGCACATAACCGATCCGGAGTTTGAGTGATTAATTAAGTTTTTAATCCGTTATTTAAATTAAATTTAAATATAGAGAAGATTAATTAACAACATGTAAAATGTAATAACTCTTGATAAAGAAAATGGTAATATGAAGCATTCCATATTAAACCTCATCAAATCAACTAGAAAGAATTAGAATCAGGGAGCGGTATTGTCGCACCCTATTAATATCACACTCTCTCAATTGTGATATTTTTAAAAAGTCCTTATTGTAAAATTGTGTTGATGTTTTGTCTAATTCTGATCCTATTACCCACTTTTATATTTAACAAATTATTGTAATTAATGTTAATTGCAAAACTCAAACAAGGATTTATAATTCTAATAATTAATATTAAGTACAAAATTAACTATTTTTTAGTTTAAATTTTAAAAAAAATAATATTAACCTATTAAATTGAGTCCATATTGATAAAATTATTAAAATACCCATAAAATATTGATAAAAAAACCAACATATTGAATATGTTCTAAAAACTATTTAGTTTTTTATTTAAAATATCATTTTAAAATTAATCGCATGTCAAAAATATTATTTAATAGCTAAAAAAATATTAAAATAGTATTTAATTAGAAATACTCAAAAACAATATTTGTTATTACCGCATCAGAAGAAAAGTAAGAAAAAATATTTAGAAGCTTGCCTTTATCGACATTGATCTCTTCAATTTCAGCCCATGAATCTTGAGCATTGTTCAATTTATGCGCTACCACTCATAGATTTTCTTTTTAGAAGAGTTAGGAGTTTGAATAATAGTTATAAATGTATAGAATATAATATGACACAATAACTAAGTATCANTCTTCAATTTCAGCCCATGAATCTTGAGCATTGTTCAATTTATGCGCAACCACTCATAGATTTTCTTTTTAAAAGAGTTAGGAGTTTGAATAATAGTTATAAATGTATAGAATATAATATGACACAATAACTAAGTGTCATGTATTAAGATATATTGTATGTTATTTATTTCATTTATTTTATTTTTAAATTAAAAATTATTTAATGTCAATTATAAATAAAAAACCTTATTTAACGGCCTAGCTATAACAAACTTGTTGAAAGCAAAACAAACTTTGTATAAAGACACAATCTCAACTAATCTTAAAACTTAAGTAAAGTCAAAAATAAAAAGAATTATGTAAACCAAGAATGCAAGAAGTTACAACAAACTTATTCCCCACCATATATATGTATATATGCCCTCATTCACTCACTCATTCACAAGAGCACAAACCTTTAAAGAAATAACACACACAAGCTTTTCAATAAAGAGAACCAAATAAATAAATAAATAAATAAAATGTTTCCGTATCAGCAACAGCCTTCCAACAACGGCACGCCACCGCCGACGACGACTTCTATATCCCGTCCGTGGACTCGGTCGGAGGACAAGGCGTTCGAGGTAGCGCTCTTAGATTACCCAGAAGAGATGGAGGACAGATGGCAGAGAATGTCAATTGATATTTTCGGCGGAAGTCGTTCGCCGGAGGAACTACAGGAACACAACATGGATCTTGTCCTCGACCTCTCAAAAATCGAGTCATGTATGGTTGAGCTGCCGCCATACTCTGATGATTACTACTCGATGCATGCACCACCGCAGCTGCCGCCGGAGAAGAACAAAGGAATCCACTGGACTGAAGAGGAGCATAGGTAAGTCACATATATATTAATGCCTTCATATAAAACACTGTGTGCATGCATGCAAACGTGACCAAAATCAAACAACTCGGTTCAATTATTTGTTTATTTGCGACTCAACGCATCAGCTTTACAACATAGTAGTAGTATTTATGTCCGGTAATTTTACGGATTCTTTTTAGATTCTTTCTTTTTTAATTTGATATTTTTTTATTATTTTAATTTTACTCTTTTTTTTAATTATTATCTTTAAGAGTTTTTTTTTCTTCTTCAATGGGTTAAAGGTTTGAACGATTATCAAATAATATTTTGATATTTTCTTAAAAACTAAAACATATTTCTAATATAAGAACTTGATTTAAAATGGTAATTATTAAATAATTTTAGGAATTTTTTTTGATGAATATAATTTTTAGAACATATTTAATATGTTAGAATTTTATTAATACCTTTTTTTTTTAGTATGTTAGTTTTATGTCAATATGGACTCAACTTAATAGGTCAATACGGGGTTCTTTTTAGATTCGTTATTTTTTAATTTGATATTTTTTTTATTATTTTAATTTTACTCTTTTTTTTTATATCATGCAAGTTATCTATACAATTAGATTTTTAAGAGGGAGAAAACAATTTTAGTAGTGATAATTTTTGTAATTGTAATTAGTTGCTATAGATAAAGAATGAAATTTTGGGAGAGAATTTTAGAGGAAATAATTTTAGTGAGAAAAAAGAGAATTTAATTACAAGATGGTGAATTAGAGTGTGTGTGTGCGTGTTTTTTAGTGTGAGCAATAAAATTTAAAGAGAAATAAAGATAATTATAGAGAGAAAGAATTTGAGTGAACAAAAGAAATGTTTATGAGAGATAATATTTAATAGAGACTTTTATATCAGGATGAATTGATTCTTTAAGTTGTTAATCATTCTCCTTTATATAGATTTTTTTCATTTAAAATTTGTTGGTCATAGAAAAATTCATATCATCTTTGTCCTTTTGTTATAGGTTATTTCTTTGTGGACTCAAAAAATATGGCTGGGGTAAGTGGAAATGCATCAGAAGCAATTTCGTAACTACGAGAACTAATGCTCAAATTGCTAGCCATGCCCAAAAGTACGAAGAACACCGAACGGCCAAAAGGAAAGGAATAAGGAAAAGAAAAACCATCTTTGACATAACCTTACATGACATTGATTTGGACCCTCAGCCTCAACCTCAACCCCAGACTCAGACTCAGACTCATCCTCAACCTCAGTCTCATCCTCGCTATATCCCTCATGATCTCTTTCTCAGTGAGAACAATAAAATTTCTCATCAACCTCAGATGCAAATTCAACCCCAGCCTCAGCCTCAGCCTCAACCTCAGCCTCAGCCTCAGCCTCAATGTCATACTCAATCCCAACCCCAATATCAATCCCAGCCTCAGCCTCAGCCTCAACCTCAACCTCAACCTTATCCTCATCATGTCCCTTACGATCCCTTTATTGATGAGTGCCATTGGATTTCTTATCAGCGTCAAACTCAGACTCAGACTCAGACTCATCCTCTATCTAATATTTTCCATATCCCTCATGATCTTTTCGTTGGTGAGAGTAATAAGATTTGTCATCAGCCTCAAATGCAAAATCAACTTCAACCCCAACCCGAGCCTCAACTTCATACTCAGTCAGAACCCCAGCCTTAACCACAACCACAACCACAACCTTATCCTCATCGACCTCTTCATTGGTGAACGTAATAGAATTTCTCATTCATATTATCATGCTCCAACACCCCAATCAAAGGAAATGCAACAGCTGACTCAAATGGTAGATCTAAACGATTTAATCTCAAGAAAAGTATGAGAAGTTTATTCATTCTAGGTACAAGAAAATTATTTTTTAATTGATGTATAAAACTGAAGGGCTTGGAGTGCTCTTTTCTCCTACCTAAGGTTTTTCCCACATAGTTTCTCTAGGAGGTTTTAACGAGGCACAAACCCTTGCGGGCTGGCTAAAGCTTGATTTACTTAAAGCCAGTTATCCTTGTGTACTATTTAATGAATGATTAATTCCATTCTTCTACTTACTGTACTTATGTTATTTAATTTTCATGGGTTCTTTTACACATATGTATGTTTACAATTACTACATGAAATACTTAATTTCGAGGTCTGATCACGTTAACAACTGAAACGAATAATTATTTAAAATTAATGAATGACGATAATTATTCATTACTAAATGATGTAATTATTCATTATTTTAGAATTTTTCAATAGACTGTTTGCATTTATTTATTTTTATATTTTTTATCATGTAAAAAGATTTGTAAGATGATATAATATTTTTAAATGACAAATAATCTTAGCCATACTCACTTGTGGTTAAGAATAAAGTTTTATAATGACATAAGGATAAAACTAACATTTGACATTATTATCTTTTTTATTTCTTTCCTTTTATTATTTAGTTAAAAAAAAAGAGAAAATAATAATTCTTATATTTTATTTCCTCTCATTTTTTTATCCTAATATACTTATAAAAAATACAAATTTATTATATTCATTTCCTCTCATTTTCTTTCCCTCAAGGTTAGAGAAGGCAAAATTCAAGCCTCAACAACAACCTAAAATTTTGCGCATAAAAAAGTTTGAGTGGTTAAGCTTTTAATCAGTTATTTAACAACTAAGTGTCATGCATTAAGATATATTTTATATTATTTCTTTCATTTATTTTATTTTAAAGTTAAAAATTATTCAATGTCAATTATAAATATAACATTTAATCATGTTTAGTTCCTAATTATATTGTTTATAACATATTTTTGTGTATGTAATCTCTTATGAGTTTACAAGCCGAGTTTGCGTTTTGAGTTTACTAAAATTTCAAGTTTATTTAAATTCTCGAGTTTGACAATATTGCTTGTGTGTATGCTGATTGTTGTAGGTAGAGGATTTGTCTCAAAATACTAAGGAAACTTTACCCCCTTTTTTTAAAAAAAATTCTGGTTTGTGAGGCTTGCTAGGGACTGAATCTCTTATACTTAAGTTGGGTCATGACAATTGGTGGGTTAATATAATCTATGTCTTTTGCAAGATGAATTTTTGTGGGTTTTTGTGGGGATAATGCTCATTTTGGTCTTAAAAGCGTAAGTTTGAGTCGTTTTGGTTCTTGACATTTAAAATTTGACTTTTTAATCCTTGAAATTGTAATTGTTAGGTCAAAATTAGTCACTCAGTTCATTATCATTACTGTGTTGTCACATTTTCATTGATTTATCACGTTAAAATGGACAATAACAATAATTGAGACTGCAATTGAGTTGTAGTTGCTCTTTAAACTGCAAATGAGGTTGTCAGAACAATTATGGTAGTAAATGAAGCTACAATAACAACTAAGATTTATAACTTCAAGTGTCGTCATAGCCATATTTTTAGCCTTTAGTGTTATCATATAGTCTCTGTTGTTATCACATTATCATTTAATGCAAAAAAATTAGTGGAAACATACAATACATTAATGATAATGAATTGAGAGATTAATTTGACCTGCAACTTACAATTTCAAAGGATTAAAATGTTAAATTTTAAATTTCAAGGATCAAAGTGACACGAGCTTACACTTTTAAGGATAAAAATAAACATTTCCCCAATTTTTGTGGGGTACTTTTTGACCAAGGAAGACTTATGAGAAACTCATCCTCTTATACTCTCCACTAGTTGGTTGGGAACATGAAAAATAAAATTTAACATGTTCCTCAATTATCTTATTTTTCATATTATTATATAAATTTCTAAGAATATGTGTCATAATTCAAACAAGTTTTTACTTGTTTTTTGGAATCTATGTTAAACAATTAAGTTTTTCTAGCGTATACAATAATGAGAAAAGATCATTTAATTTGAGAATTTTACTTTAGATAATAAATTGAACGTTTTCGTCGTTAGACTATTCAAATAAAAATGCAGTTATGCTACATGTACACCCATATATCATACACCATACATACACCCGTATTAGAATACACAAATAACCGTTTCATCCACTCTTTCTCCCACTCTCACCAACACGCGCGTGAACCTACACTTCGTTCTCTTTCTCAAAAAATTTTGCTGTTCATTGCTCGTCGTCCTCTTCGACCTCGTCGTTCTCTTCGACCCCGTCGTTCTCTTCGACCCCGACGTTCTCTTCGACCTCGTCGTTCTCTGTGATTTCATGCGCAAGATCTAAGATTTGTTAGAGAGATGAGTGATTGAAGATGTTGCTGCTTGTTATCATATTTTAACTAAAAAAGAAA
>QANU01016365.1:344648-395411 GCA_003254905.1 Nissolia schottii
TGTTTGCACATATGCCCATATAAAGTTTGCACAATTCTGCAATACATCAAATTCTACATTTTTATGCATTTGTGACAAACACAATGCTTATATCACATCATCTAATGTTTATTACGGCAATATGTAAAAAGTTGTGTCAAAATATTTATAATATTTATGCATTAATTGTTGAAAGGTTGAAAATGTGCCAAAATGCACATCGTCTTACTTAACAAAGACAAAACTTGTGACCTGTGATAATGTTTGCGCATACGCCCATTTAATGTTTGCACATATGACCATATAAAGTTTGCACAATTCTATAATACATCAAATTCTGCATTTTTATACATTTGTGATACACAAATCATGATTATATTACACAATCTAATATTTAATCATATAGTAAATAAAAATTCAATTTGTGTCAACAAATTATAGTGTTTTATTGTTTATTTTGTTGAAATGTTGAGCATGTGCCAAAATGCACATCATCTCCCTTAACAAAAACATTTCTATGGCCCTGTGAATAATGTTTGCACATATGTTCACTTAATGTTTGCACATACGCCCATATAAAGTTTGCACATTTTATTTTCTGTGTTATAAAACTTCAGAACACTGTAATTTCACAGCAACGTCACCAAATCAAAAACTCTCCATGGAATTCATCAAAAAATGACGAAAAATTGCCACAGATTCTTGTATTATCATTTTCGATCACTAACTAAATGAGATTACGATTGTATACGCTTTGATTGTGGAATTGCACTTGCGACTTTGATTTCCATGGAGGATTGTGGTTTCCATGGAGCTCGCGTTTTGGTTCAGAGGAGGACAGAGGATGCCGATGACGACGACGACAACGGCGACGACGACGACGACGACGAGAGGTTGAAGATGATGGGTGAAAACGACGACGAGAACGAGTTCGGGATTGGGCGCGCGCGCGTTGTGTATAGTTATACGCTATACGTATAATTATCATTAATTGTGCATAAAAACGTATAAAAGACTGGTGTATATACGGGTGTATGGTTTATGGGTGTACATGGAGCATTTCTGATAAAAATGGGTCTCATTACTTACTTGAATGGTCGAGTGGTGAATAAAATTTTGAAACATTTGATACTCAATAATGTAATTTCAAATTTTGAAATAAGTGTTTCCTTCATAGAGATTTATGTATATATATACTTTTAATAAATTATAAAATTCATGTACAATATTGCTTAACAACTCATTAGAGCTAAGTATAATTTGCCCTAAATACATATAATTAGAATCAGAAATTGAAGACATGTAAGATGGATTATTCTTTATCACTTAGAGTGAGTGAGTTGTTTTTATTAACAAAAAAAAATGATGTAAGAAGCTTGGAAGTAGATATTATATAGGATTAAACATGTGGAACCATACGTGATATGTCACGTGGCACATTTAACAGTGTCACTTGGCATATTTAACGGTGACTTCAGCACTTAACTTATCCTTCTAATAGCAGAGACTAAAACCTACCAATTTTTTTTTCAGAGACTAATTTCTAACAAAAAAATTTCAGGAACCAAACACAATTTTTAATTTTACAGGGACTAAAAACATATTTAATCATATTATTTTTATTAAGGTAATATACGATCAAATGACTATGAGAGCTTGTGGTTTGTGAAATCTTCTCACATTCCCAAGAGTGTGACCATGAGAATGCAACATTCTCATGTTTAGTTCAAAGTTTTAAAAAACATGTTTAGGTAACTTGTTTTCTTGAGAATTAAAATTGCCTCATTTTCATTCTCAACACCCCCATGAGATTGTTAGATTCTCGTGAGATTGGAATGTTTTGACACATGAAAAGACCAAATTTTAGGTCAACACCACCTACTGGTCAACACCACCTCCTAGGTCAACAGCACCTGCTAGTCGACCATCACCGACCAACGATCAACCATTGTTGGTCGGCAATTGACCATTGCCTGCCAATGATCGACCACTGCTTGCTAAGGATGGACCACCGCCAGTCAGGGATGGCCCACTGCCCCGACCGACGATGAACCACGACGCTAGACCACCACTGGACAACTCCAGACCACCGTTAGAAGGTATTGGACCACCGCCAGAAGGCGATAGACCATCGCTAGACGGCGATCGGATAACTGCTAGACTGTGACAGACCACTGCCAAACAACGACGAAACATAGTCGGAAGTGCTAACCATCTTTGGACAGCAACAGACCACTTACATACCTCATTTTGTCATGAGTATTTTTGTAAAAATATATTATAATCCCAAGAATATTGCTAAGAGTTCAATTTGCAACTATAAGCTTTCAAACTATATTACGGGAAAAGTTTTTTTTCTAGGTATAACATCCTTGGGAATACTATTTTCAGAAATAAAAAAAATTCCGTGAACCACACGCTCTGTATAGGTACTGAAATAGTTAAATAGGATTTCGAGTTTCTTGACGGTGATGGTTTATTAAGAGAGTTGGAAACGTCTGAGTGGTCGAGCTTTTCTCTTTCTTTGGTGACTCCAATCTCCTCCTTGGTGGCTCTAGTACTAAGATTGGGATAAAAGTTGCTTAACTTGTGGACCGAAGATGATATTTATAAGAAGAGTTGTGAGTAACGGTTTTTCTTATAAATTTAAATAAGATATTTTCTAATTGATAGGATAAGATTCTTTAGTTTTATCTTTTTTTTTGGAGACTAAAGCCATTCAAGGAGGGATGTGGTATGAGCACTTTACATGTTGACTGGATCAAGGCTTTAAGTGCGACCCAACTAGTGATGCCCACTGGGTCGAAACGACCCGATGTACCTAATCTGCAACACTGTAAATAAACTTTTATAAAAATTAATTCCTGTACATATGTATTAGTAAAAAATAAAAATAAAAACTAATTTCTAATAATATTCATTTTGAAAATTAGTGATTCATGTATTAAAATTAATTTCAATAATAAACTTGTCAACATCGACCTTTTCTTTGTATTTTTGGGTTTACTTGTCACATGTCAGCATCCTCTTATATTCGCTCACCAACCACACCTCTTTGGACAGTGCATCAAGCAAAGGCAAAAAAACGCATAAACCAGAAAGAAGTTTCGTTACAAATCACAATTTTCCATAAAAAAATCCAAACTCAACTTTTCTGGGTAATTTCTTCGTTCCATCAATTTTTATAGTTCCGTAACCTACGACTGAAGCAGATTCACACAGCACCAAATACTTCTCTCTTCAGTGAGTTTGTTCAACATAATGTTGCTACTTTCCTTTTTTGCTTTAATTCCTCTGCAGATTAGTGTTGCAAACATGTAAATTTCGCAACTTTCTATGTGGAATAGCAATATGGTGTTCTTATAATTGTTGCTTTCTGTAATTGGATCTATTCTAGGAGCTATATGATGATGATTATGGTGGTGGTGATGTATTTTATCTGATTTTAGGTTTTATGATTTTTTTATTGACTGCAGATACCCTGAATTGCTTGATTAGTGGCACTGCTAGTGTTATGAATTGAACAAGTTTGTTGGGTATTTTATTTATTTATTTTTAAAAAAATCCCATTTGTTCAATCTTCAATGCCAATATGATGATGAAATCAAAGTTTGAGTGTGGAGACCAAGATGCTGATGGTGGTGATGATCAAGAAACTGATTGCAACAATGGCCAGTTATTGCGTGAGATCGAGGAAATAAGCAGAGCACTTTACTTGAACAAAACCCCACTTAAAGCTTCCTTCTCCTCGTCCCATAATCGATCCAAATCTGCTGGGAGAACCCGTTCGTCAAAACCTGAAGTTCATTTTGCCCCAGGGCTTCGTAGGGAAGATCTGTTTCGCAAGGAGAAGAAGTTGTCTTCGGCATGGAATTGGAAGAAGCCCTTGAAAGCTTTGACTCATATTGGTCATCAGAAGTTCAATTGTTGCTTTAATCTTCATGTCCACTCAATTGAAGGCTTGCCTGTGAATTTCAATGGCATTAGTTTATGTGTGCATTGGAAAAGGAAAAGCAGTGGTTTGCAGACCCAGCCATCAAGGGTTTTACATGGTGCTGCGGAGTTCGACGAAACTTTGACACATAAGTGCTCTGTTTATGGTGGCCGTGTCGGGACTAGTCACTCAATCAAGTATGAGTCTAAGCGTTTCTCGATTTATGCTTTGATTGTTGGTGCACCTGAACATGATATAGGACACCATCAAGTTGATATCACAAGGCTTTTACCTCTGACTTTGGAGGAGTTAACGGGTGATAAAAGCTTGGGGAAATGGACGACGAGTTTTAGGTTGGCAGGAAAGGCTATAGGAGCTAGCCTAAATGTTAGTTTCAGTTATCAAGTATTGAAGGATGAGTTGATGGAATTTGGTGGTGATAATCCGAACGTTCTCAACCTTATTAACTTCGAACCAGGCAGGCCAAGCACCACAGACAATATTGCGGATTTCAGTCTTGGCAATAGGGATATGAAGCTTTGGCAGGCTGGGAGCTTTGCATGTGTACATAATAGATCGGTCCAACCTTCACATTCCAATGATGTGACATCATGCAATGAAGTATTGCTAAATTCTGGCTCGGGTCTTTCTAAATCAATCAGTTTATTATATCAGAAACTCGAAGAGGAGAACTTCCATGATTCAGCATGGGTGGACTCGGAACATTTGGAACCAATTAAATCCAAAATTCCTCTGAAATCAGAGTTGCCTCAAGAATCAAATGAACATGAGCTTGATGGTACTGAGTCTGATGAAACTGAGTTTTCCATTATTGAACAAGGAGTAGAAATATCGGAAGGGGATTCCTTGAAACTTGACCAGGAAAGAACTCAAACATTTGATGTGTCTACAGTTGAAATCATCAATGTGGATGAGATTATTAAGGATGATGACATATTTTTAGACAAGAACACAGGATGTGATTCAATGGATAAAATATGCGCTAGTTGCTTGAGCGGGGCTATGGCAGTGCCGGGTGACAGCAAACTTAAATGCAGTTGTTCTTGTGTCAATCTACCTAGTACGAATGTAGCAGATACTGATCCAGAGACAATATCAGAGTCAGTAGCGTTAGATAATTTAGATCCTTTATGGCCATTGAATGATTTTCTTCAACAAGAACACTACATGAGTGTTAAGTCCAATTATAAAGCACATAAAACAGCCAAAAAATCGCATAGCTTGGATGATATGACTGAATCCGTGGCTAGTGATTTCTTAAACATGCTTGCCATGGAGAGTGGTTCGTTTGACTCGAGTTGCGATGGTGATCCCCAGTCTCCTAGAGAGCAGCTTTTAAGACTGTTTGAAAAAGAGGATCTAGCTTCAGGAAACTTCACTCTTGATTTTGATGCAAATGAGGAGGAATTGGGGACAGATACACTTGAACTTAGTTGCGGGGATTGTGCCGTGGATTCTGATTTGTCTTTAATTATTCAAGCTGCCGAGGAGGAGCATGAAAGGGCGAGTCAGTCTATGCATAGAAGGAAGGCCAAAATGCTCGAAGATCTGGAGACTGACTCATTGATGCAACAGTGGGGTTTAAATGAGAGGGACTTTGAGAATTCTCCAGGGACGTGGTCTGGTGGATTTGGAAGTCCGATTGAACTACCCAGCGAAGAGCCATCCACATTACCTTCAATTGGACAAGGGCTAGGTTCATTTGTTCAAACCAAGGATGGAGGATTCTTGAGGTCCATGAATCCTTCCCTCTTCGGAGATGCTAAAAATGGTGGGAACCTAATCATTCAAGCTTCTAAACCCATTGTTCTACCTTCAAAAATGGGTAATGATATATTGGAGATACTGCTGCATGTTGCATCTGATGGAGTTAAAGAGCTTTGCAATCATATTGATAAATTAATGCCTTTGCAAGATATCACCGGAAAATCCATTAAGCACATTGTGTTGGATGCTACAACTGACGCCCGAGTTTCCAGAAGGTTAGCAAGTGGGGTAGTGGCCTTACTTGTGAAAGATTGTATTTTCACATTTTATCAATTTCTATATATCCCTTGTTTCATTTAAAGTACTTATAATATTTGATTTTTTTCCTGATTTATTTTCTTAATTCAATTTCAGGCAGGGATCGGGGCTGCAGGATTTTTTTGAAGAATTTCCATGTGGTTATATAACAGATGAATACATGGGCTTGGATTCCTTGTATCTAGAAGCTATAGCTCCTATGACCATTAGTATGATTGAAGCCGTTTTGATAGAAGGTTTGAGAATACAATCTGGCATGTCAACCGAGGAGGCACCGTCTTACATTCATCCCCAGTATACGAAGATGCGTGTTTTCCAAGGCAGTAGAGCCAACCCTAGAGGGATTCCCACATTAGAAGGAATTGCTAAATTGCAACCAGAGGATAGTGGAGGAATTGGAAATGATGTCGGTGGATTGATGGGTCTGTCAATGGCATTGGACCAGTGGTTGCGATTGGATTCTGGGATCATTGAAGGGGATCATCAGAATTTGGAACAAATTCTGAAAATCCTTAAAGTACACCATTCTAAAATCTTGGAATTACATGAAGGGTTGGAAAATGCCTTGAACGGGGCAAAATTATATGGCAGAAAACATGGACTCTTGGGGAACCACCTAACAGTGGCTTTAAATATCCAGCTTAGAGACCCCTTGCGAAATTACGAACCTGTTGGCCTTCCAATGCTGGTCTTAACTCAAGTGGATAGAGTTCAGATTCATGCAATGCAGCAAGACCTCGACAATCTTCTTGAAAAGCGAGAAAAGGAAACGGAGAATGAGGCGCTGCTAAATGATGCAACTGATATAGATAACCGATCCCCTCAGTTCGGATTTAGAATCAATGGGATCCATCTCACAGGCGTTGATACCAAAACTAGAAATATGCAACTTTGGGGTACTTCAACTCAGCAGCAGTCCGGGTTCCGATGGTTGCGTGCCGCTGGCATGGGTAGTGTTGCTAAACATTCATCTTCAAAATCAAAGGTGATCGTCCCCTTGACCAAGAAGCCTCAGAATGAGGATATCCTGTGGAGCATTTCTTATGTTCATAACAACATGAGGGCTAATGGTAAAGAGCCGGCGGCCAAAAATGTACACATTCGGAACCCTGATATCATCTTTTCCAAATTGAACTAACAGAAACATTTCTGACATGCTGTGTTAGCCGATTTAGGAAATTTCCCAGTGTAGATAGCTTTTACTGGTAGTAGATTGATTATTAGGGAGTTATACGCGTCGGCTAGGTCAAATTTTAATGTATATTGAAAATTTCTGGCCTTCTTGGAAACGACCCTATCTTCTTTATGTAAACTGAAGTTATGGGGACTAGAGTGTAGTTATCATGTATGTGTTCACAATCTGGTTGTAATTGTAATGTTTGTTTTGATATGCAACTGATAATACTGATAATAAAATGTAAACGGCTAATTTATTTTGCATTCACTTTTTCCTGGCCTGGCCAACAACTTGTTTCTCTAGAAAAAAAATTCTTAACCACCTTGAATCAGTGTTATTAAAAAGTAGCTATATATGGAGTACACCGCTATGTTATTAATAGTGGTTATAGCGGTTATAACGGTGCTATAGCGGTATTCATTGCATAATTCCTTTGTTTCATTATGCTCAATAGTTACTCTCTCTAAAATGTGATGTATTCCTTGACCCTTCGTGAATGAGAACAAATTGCAGGCTCTGTTTAACTTGGCTATACGGTGTATCTTTAGACTTGGTTAAGGCTCATCTATCCTCTCATGTTCATGAGAAGTGTGATACAAAATTGTCTATGTTTTGGTGTGTTGATGTCAAGAGCTATGTAATGTTGGTTGGTTATAATTTGCCTGTTATTTTAACATATTCTGCAGTACTTGTTTTACTGTTTTAAACATGTTATTGTCTTTTATTTTTTATCAATAAAAGTTTGTTGAAGGGGAAGAAAATGTAATTCTTAAAATTTGAACACAGGTAATGAGAAAAATGATTATTTTTGCCTTGAAAATTGGTCTTATTCACACTATTTGAAAAGTATGTTATATGTGTAACAATACTTTTTTCTTTTTGTTTCTTCTTTTGATAAACAAAGTTTGTGTTGAGGGGCAGACTCAACTAGCGTAGAGTTAGGACATGTCTTTGAGCTCATTTGATATCTCAACATCACTCAGTGGATCATTTAGTCAGGTCCATACATAACGTATTAGATTGATCGAATAATGTATAATCCCTCACTTCCTTAGTTTAGCGAGAAAAATACTTTCAAGGATCCGAATCACATGTTTGGATATATTATCACAGCTTAAGCTTTCTTCTACTAGAGCGTATTGTTAAGTCCTTCAATGCTTATTGCTACTGCTTAGTTCAGAACAGTCGTTTGCCATCAAAGAACATCTATTTGTGATAGTGACTTTTTGGTTGGAGATCATGGTGTTTGTCTCTTCTTTGACATCATAGAACACCTCATGTGTGGCGAAGTAATGAAGCAGGTAAAGAACTGCACCATGTTGAATCCACATTCTCTAAGGTATTAAATTTCATATTTATGTCAAGTTGAAACAGGTAAAAGGGACGTTTTCCTTTTTTTTTTTCTTCTTCCCTTATATCCTCCTCATACATGTATGATGTGTCTACCAAGATCAATATGTACGAATTTTGATTATATAGTCTTTAGTGATAGTGCTAGTGCTATGCTCTGTAGTTTAATTGGAAAGATATGATGCTTGCCAAAAAGTAACAAGAAACACGCTTGTTTCTCAGGATGATCCCAAAATTTCTTCTTCCATTAAAGATCAATCGTACATGAGGTGTTGCCGAGACAACGGTAACAAGTACAAGTCTTTTATTTGAATTGAACAGTGATTAGGTACTAAAACAGGAGAAATTACGGTGTGGTATTAGAAACTTATGCAGAATATACTATAAAAAATTCAATGAATGACATTTTAATCTCTTAATTTGGGATGAACCACCACTCCACTTATAACTAAAATGCCATCTATTGTGTTATTTAGAACATATTTAATATGTCACTTTAAGACCATACTAAAATTTCTCCTAAAATAGACACGTGATAATCATTGTTCAAATAAGTATAAACTTCTAATATGTAAGTGTTGAATGGATGTACTATCCAGTCAACATTACATTCAACACTTAAATAATCGAAATTCGCACTTATCTTGACATTTATCACCGCATGTCAATTTTGGATTTTTGGTATCTAAGTGCTATGTACAAGTAAAAAAAACAATCCTATGAAGTACTATAGTGGCTGTGGCCAACAAGAAGAACTTCCCAAACTTCTTGATACTAGGATCTAGGAAGCACTTGGGTGAGTGTGCACGCCTTCGTAGGTTGTTATTACATACCTTGGATCATCCCTATCCCTCTCCACTCTCTTTTTTACAGAGCACCCGTCCACTGAACACCTATAGTAATTCCTGCAATCAGATAAAGTATTTTTAAGTAAAAGTAATGTTACGGTGATAATTAAAATGATAACATTGAAACAATTATACTTACAAAGGTGTGATGTCTATGATAAATGTTTTCATAGAGGATCTTACATTTTTGTAAGTATAATTTTAAAACTGTTCATCTTAATTGTCATACTATTATTTCTATTTAAGTAATGTTACGAATGCGCTTGTATTTTATCCATGTATAAGGAAAAGAAGACCAAATGAGTAGTTCCACCCAGCATACATTCTACACAGTGATCTAAAAAATTTAGGTTGTGAATATAAAATTACACATGTATAACAAGAAATTTTACATGATTGCACAAAGAAATTTTAGATTTTGGGGGAGTGTAGATGTCTTGATCACTTTTTTTATAGAGCTTGAAAAATATAAATTCTTGAAACAAAACATTTATATTGTGAAATGAGTATATTAAAAAATAAAAAAATATATTTATTTATTTTTAATAATTGTTATTTTAATGTAGAAATAATGTTGATTAACTAGAGGGTAAGATTGATAATATAGTAGGGGCAAAATTATGTAAGTCATATATTAGGAGAAAAATAAGAAATATGAGTGGGGACATATGCTCAGTTTAGTTGAGATATTTCATTGACTTTACTAATGTTTAAATGTGTGATACTCTGTTGTCTATTTATTTATATAAGTCATTTTTTATATTTAAATCAATGTATTTATACCAATGTATTCATGTACATCTAAACACATTAATTTATAAATGTATCTGAAAGAAAGAAATTGCCTATAAGACCGAGTGGATGGATGGAGTAATCTGCTGTATTCTGAATGTTTATGTACACTACCTCAACTATGGTACTTCAATATTGTATAATCAGCACATTATGCAAATATATACCTTGGATTGGGGCTGTTCTTAACCATCTTCTTTCCGTACTTCTTCCACTTGTACCCGTCGTGCAGTATCTCAATCTCTGACTTAGTTTTGAATGCAAATCTCTCTTTAGCTTCCTTCTTCTCCTCGTGTCCGCCTCCTGAGTTGAAGGTGTTCATTATCATTACTAAATTATTTGAATTGCACGAATAATGATACTATTTGTAGGTATCTATCTCGATATAATACTGGATATCTCTACATTACTCGACATCTATGTAGGTTGCGGTTCAAATACGTGTGAATTTTAGTAATTTAAGTGTGGAATCGACATTTTTTCCTTTACAATGGATGTTCATTTTCAGTGAATAAGTATGGGCACCACACCCCACACTTACCTAACTGAAATCCATATTTATAAACTGTGATCCACATGCGTTTTGATAAAAGAAATGAAAGGAGAGAATCCAATGAAAAACAGAAATTTAAGCATGACCAAATCCTATGAAATTTTCACACAAGATGAAAGTTATCATCGAAATCTTCATTCAAAATGCATATAAAAATCACAAACTATTGAAAGAAAGCACATTTTTCATCTCATGAACTATCTGCTTACTGCTAGAAGACCCCTCAAAGTGGCTGCTGCTACCTCCTCCGATGTCACCTACTTCATTATTAATGGCTTGATCATAGAACTGCCTTGTAACATGCTCAGAAACAAATGACTGATCATGAGGATTATCATCCTCTATCCATTGATGATCATCATCAAACTTCAAGTAGTCAGAGAGTTCCATAGGCCACTGCTTGGTGAAGTCACTGTCAGGTGACTCTTCCTGTCTTTGATTTTTATCTGTACTCATGTTGGGATACAATTTGATATATATGAAAAGAAAGGGATCACTGCGCACACAAATTTATATATATACATAAATACTACATAGCCATATATAGTTTAGTGAGGATGCTTCATGGCAACCTTCCTTGTGTAAGCGAATAGTGATATTATTTGTGCATTACTTTTCAACATTAAATTCAACCTTTTTTCTTGTTGGAATTAAAAGGTTGAAGTATATTTTAAACTTAATCATTGGTTGGTAAAAAGGGCAAGTCCCATATTATTTGGAGTTGCTTGAGTTAAGCCTTTATATATGGGTTTGGTTCACAAATTACTACAATATGATATTGGGCTGACAATGTGAGCTTGAACCTTGTCATTTCATACATGCGCGCAACCTCTTGAGATTGGTATGATTGTTTCATCTCATCTCTAATTTCTTTATTGTTGTTGTTAGGGTTAAGACTTTTCTGCCTCCTTAAATTTTGTATTCCCATTTTACCCTTAATTAGTTAGCTAAAATACTCTATTATCCACACTATTTTTACAATGTTTCCCAAATAAATATCTACAACACTTTTTTCACTTCAATATGCGTGCATCTCAATATTCGTATTCAATAATGTTCTTATACCATGCCTATACTATGTCCGCACATAAATAGTGTGCTTAAATAATGGTTTGTTTGATTTCTATTTTTATTTACCGTTTTTATCAAGAATCATAGTATCAAAGTTTTTAATACTTAATTGGTTAAGAATTCAATTCTTATTGCCCCTCAATTTTGTGTCTTTTTTTTAAATGTCAAATTTTGTACAAACTACAAAGTATAAGGTCAACATATGTATTCTCTATGCTTCAAACCTAATCGACTCCATGCGGATGACGTGAATGGAAGTGGGGAATACCCAAGATGACTTTGGAGAAGACTTTCAAAAGATGTTATATTAATTGAGCAACAAATCTAGGAATTGGACTTACCCTTTCACAACGGAACTTCAAGTCGAGTGGTGCTGATTTTGTGGTCTAACGCAAGCTTCTTCGAACCACAAGTGTTTATGTCATTGATTGCATCATAAAATGACATCGTATCCATCTCCCTTTCTTTTTAATCACAAGTGGAGGATGCTGTAGTTTCCAGAATATTATATGTAGCAAGTGCCATCCAGTAATTGATGGGAATTCATAGATTAAGTGCATTGCATTATTGAAAAGGTGATATATGAAGAAGATAGTGAGAGTAATTAAAACCACCTTATAATTTTTCTCTCTTAATGCTGAGTAGAAGCATAATTAAACAAAAACCCAGTGCGGTGTGATGGTAACTTACCTTATCTCTTGAGAGTGTATTTATGAGTTGAGTTTAGGAGAAGAAAGAAAGTTTTGGAGAGTTTAATTATAATTTTGACACGTAAAAATCATGATTAAGTCTCTTAAAACCTTTATTTTCCTTCGTAAACCCAGCTTGCAAACACACTCTAAAGAGTTCAATCTTTATCCTGATGGAATTTTGGATGGACACACGTATGCCTCTGCCTTGCTTGCTCTTCATGTCTGTTATGGTAGAATATGGGTATCATGTTTTACGGAGAAGTGTTGCTGCCCAGGATCGAACCTGGGACTTTCAGCATGTAGTGTAACATTACAACCGCTGCACCTTAGACTTAGAATACATTTACATCAGCAACTACTAATTAATAAATGTAATGTTGTCGTTAGTTACATTTACATGCTGAATTCTATACTTTATTTAATGTGATATATTATTGTTTATTTTGAAAATTGTATGTTTAATTCTGGTATTCATTAAGCATGCAAATTTAAGTTAAATAATCTATGCACATTAAAATTAATGATTAAAGAGTTTATATATTTTCAATTATTAAATAATTGTATGCATATATTATTTATTTATTTCTTGAAAATTGTATAAATTGTGATTGTTACATGCAAATATTAAGCTCTTTATTAAGATTAGATTAATGTTAAGTAATTGATATAGTTTTGCTTAATTAAGGAGTAGCCACACCATCTTTAATTAATTAGGATTATATACAACAATATTAATTATAATTAGTCATATGTGATATGATGAGATATGCCCACAGGAATTTTATTATATTTGTATGATTAATTAGTATAAAATATCATATTATATTTCTTATTCTACCCACAGGAAATAAGAAAATGAACATAATGTGATAGTTTTATTATAGAGTTACAATATGAATCTAATTGAGTAGGACTTTAGCTCACAGGCAAGTTTTATGTCTCTAGATCCTTGAATTAAGACATGATTTACATTGGTAAAACATGGTATTTATTTTAGTCTCAAATTATATAATGAGCATGTATGATTGTTCTTTGCAGCTATTCATACTGCTAATATTTCTAATATTAAATGCGATATTCCTGAATTAAGAGGTGACAACTATAAGGTTTGGAAGGAGAGAACTCTTCTCCATCTGGGCTGGATGGATATTGACTATGCTATTAGGAAAAACGAACCACCAGGTATTACTGAAGCCAGCCTTCCAGATGCAGTTGATCTTTATGAAAAATGGGAGAGATCTAACCGTCTGTCCGTAATGTTCATAAGACAGATTTCTGCTAGTATCTGTGGTTCTGTCGACCAGCATACTAAGGTCAAAGATCTTCTGAAAGCCATTAATGATCAGTTTGTTACATCTGAGAAGGCGCTTGCTAGCACCCTAATTATACAGTTCTCATCTCTAAAGCTCATTGGGATAAGAGGAGTACGTGATCACATCATGCGCATGAGGGATATAGCAGCTCAGCTGAAAGCCTTAGAGGTTACCATGTCAGATTCTTTCTCGGTTCACTATATTTTGTGTTCTCTGCCACATCAATATGGCCCTTTCAAAATCTCTTATAACACACATAAAGAAAAATGGTCAATTAACGAGCTATTGACTATGTGTGTTCAAGAAGAGGAAAGGTTGATGATGGAGGAGATCGAAAGGGTGAATTTGACTTTTGATGGAAAGAACAAGAAGGATCATGCCAAAACTAAGGGAAATATTCCTCCTCAATCAACCATAAAGAAAGAGTCAAAGTGTTTCTTTTGCAAGAAGAAAGGACACATGAAGAAAGACTGCATGAAGTTTAAGAACTGGCTTGACAAGAAAGGTACTCCATTTGCTTTTGTTTGTTATGAATCTAATATGGTTAGTATTAATCATAACACATGGTGGATTGATTCCGGTTCACAATACATCTATTCAGGCGGGAAGATGAGTTCACATGTGGAAGCCATTGGAACTTGCAATTTGGTTTTAAGCAACGGTTTCATTTTGCATTTAGAAAAGACATTTTATGTTCCAAGTTTTTCTAAGAATTTGATTTCTGTATCGATTCTTGTGCCATTGGGTTTTTCCTTTAATTTTTTAGATTATGGTTTTACTTTAATTAATAAATCTAGAATTATTGGTTCCGACGCATTACTCGATGGTCTTTAATATATTGAATTGCGAAATGATGCTGCTTATAATTCTATGCGTGTTACCACCGAGGTTAAACGGTGTTGTGAATAGGGCTTTCAAAATGGGCCCAGTTCGTTTACCCGGTTAAATGGACGGACTTTACATGCAAAAAATAGGCCCTAAAAAATTTGAAAAAAAATTAGACCGGCCCGTTTAAGTCTGCCCGTTTAGGCCCGCGGACCGGCCCGTGAGCCCGTGATTTTTTTTTAAAAATAATTTTTTTTGAATTTTTTGAATTTTTAATTTTTTTTTAAAAAATAAACGGGCTAGCAGGCGACCCGTTTAGGCCCGCAGGCCATAAACGGGCGGGCCTGCCCGTTTTGACAGCCCTAGTTGTGAATGAGGAATCCTCTATGTTATGGCACCGTAGATTAGGACACATCTCTATCGAGAGAATTAAGAGATTGGTAAATGAAGGAGTACTTAGTACTTTGGATTTGTTGATTTTGAGACTTGTGTGGATTGCATTAAGGGTAAGCAAACCAAAAAGTCTAAAAAGGGTGCAAAGAGGAGCTCAAACCTATTAGAAATCATACATACGGATATTTGTTGTCTAGATATGGATGCAACTAGTCCAAAGTACTTTATCACATTTATAGATGACTATTCACGATATATGTATCTCTACTTACTTTGTTCTAAGGACGAAGCTTTGGACGCCTTTAAAATCTTTAAGGTAGAAGTGGAGAAACAATGTAGAAAGCAAATCAAGATCGTGCGGTCTGATAGAGGTGGAGAGTACTATGGTAGATACACAGAGAATGGACAAGCACCTATTCCATTTGCGAAGTTTCTTCAGGAACATGAGATTGTTTCCTAATACACTATGCCTAGTTCTCCGGATCAGAATGGTGTGACAGAAAGAAGAAACCGAACTTTAATGGACATGGTGAGAAGTATGAGGAGTAATAGAAAACTTCCTCAATTCTTGTGGATTGAAGCACTAAAGACGGCTGTGCATATATTAAATCGAGTTCCAACTTAGGCTGTTTCAAAGACGTCTTTTGAGTTATTCAAAGGTTGGGAACTGAGTTTGCGACATATACGCATTTGGGGATGCCAATCAGAAGTGAGAATTTATAACCCACAAGAGAAGAAACTGGACCCAAGGACTATTAGTGGGTATTTCATTGGATATGCTGAAAACTCCAATGGGTTAGATTTTATTGTCCATCACATAGCACTAGGATTGTGGAATCAAGAAATGCAAAATTTCTTGAGAATGACTTGATCAGTGGGAGTGATCAATTTCAGGACATTGCTTCTGAAAAGGATCACTGTGAAACTCAACCCTCTAGCTCAAGTGACAGATTGGTTGTCATTCACACCCCTCAAGTACAAACGAGTGTTAGACAACCAACGATTGAATATCCACAAATTGTTGAAAATGACTATATAGATCAAGTTATTGATGAGGAGTATCAAGACAATGTTGAACAACCTATTGAACAACCGGTTAAGCAACAAATTCCTCAAGAAAATGATGAGGTAACATTAAGAAGATCTACTAGAGTCAAAAGGTCAGCAATTCCTAGTGATTATGTAGTGTATCTACAAGAATCGGACTACAACATTGGAGCTGCAAATGTTCCTGAAACGTTTTCACAAGCCATGAGTTCTAAAGAATCAAACTTATGGTACAGTACCATGAAAGATGAGATGGATTCTATGGCATCTAACCAAGTCTGGGATCTTGTACAGTTGGCTGGTGGTGTAAAAGCCATCAGATGTAGATGGGTTTTTAAAACCAAGAAAGACTCACAAGGTAACATTGAGAGACATAAGGCAAGACTTGTTGCCAAAGGATTCACTCAAAGAGAAGGAATTGATTACACGGAGACTTTTTCTCCTGTATCTAAGAAAGACTCTTTCCAAATAATTATGGCATTAGTAGCTCATTTTGACCTTGAGTTACATCAAATGGATGTGAAAACGACATTCCTTAATGGTCATCTAGAGGAAGAAGTTTACATGAAACAGCCTGAAGGATTCTCCTCTAGTGATAGTGAGCACTTAGTTTGCAAGCTTAATAAATCCATCTATGTCTTGAAACAAGCCTCCCGCCAATGGTATCTAAAGTTTTATGATGTCATCACTTCATTTGGCTTTGAAGAGAACATCATGGATCAATGTATATACCAAAAGGTCAGTGAGAGTAAGATTTGTTTTCTTGTGTTATACGTGGATGGCATTTTGCTTGCAACTAATGGCTTGCTATATGAGGTGAAACAATTTCTCTCGAAGAACTTTGATATGAAGGATATGGGAGAAGCATCTTATGTCATTGGCATTAAGATCCATAGGGAAAGATCTCGAGGCATATTGGGTTTGTCTCAAGAGACCTATATTAACAAAATTTTAGAGAGATTTAACATGAAAGATTGTTTACCAAGTATAGCTCCCATTGTGAAAGGTAACAAACTCGATTTGAGTCAGTGCCCGAAAAATGATTTTGAGCTGGAACACATGAAGAATATTCCATATGCGTCAGCTGTTGGAAGCCTTATGTATACTCAGGTTTGCACCAGACCTGATATTGCATATGCTATTGGAGTTTTGGGAAGATATCAGAGTAATCCAGGTGTTGACCACTGGAAAGCTGCAAAGAAAGTGATGAGATATCTACAAGGGACAAAGGATTACATGCTCATGTACAAATGGACTGATTGTCTGGAAGTGATTGGCTACTCCGATTCAGACTTTGCTGGCTGCGTTGATTCACGAAAATCAACATCTGGTTATATTTTTATGTTAGCTGGTGGAGCTGTATCTTGGAGAAGTGCCAAGCAGACCTTGACTGCTACCTCCACTATGGAGGCTGAGTTCGATTCATGTTTTGAGGCTACCTCACATGGTGTATGGTTGAAGAGTTTCATGTCTGGCCTTAGAGTTGTGGACTCTATTTCTAGGCCATTAAAGTTGTATTGTGACAACTCTGCTGTGGTGTTTATGGCTAAAAACAACAAAAGTGGAAGTCGAAGTAAGCACATCGACATCAAGTACTTAGCCATAAGATAACGTGTTAAAGAGAAGAAAGTGGTCATTGAACACGTCAGCACTGGGTTAATGATTGCTGATCCTTTAACTAAAGGCATGCCACCAAAGAATTTTAAGGATCATGTAATACGAATGGGACTTGGTTCCATGATGTAATTTCATTGTACGTACATTTGTTATTTTCAATGAAACTCTTATTAAGTTTGATGTTTTCTCATATGGACTAGTGCACATATTTCAAGAAATATCATTTGGTTTAGATCTAGAGTAAACATATGTTTTATTCATTAAGTTGAGAGCTAGTGTTGAGAGACTTGATATATTGTAGTACATGGAAGATATTACTCACTATTAGAGGACCTATCGCCATGACTCATAGATTATGTTTCTTGTTATGGTTAATATTAAGTTAAATGGACCAAGTGGGAGAATGATGGAATTTTGGATGGACCCACGTTCCCCACATTTTCGCGTTGTAGTTTTCCAGGAAATTTATTTTCTAAATTTGGTCCATTTTCTTTTCACGTTCAACCATTATCTATGCAACCTTCAGTAACAAACTCACGTTCTCATCCTCAAACCCACGTTCTGATAAAAATTGGTTGGACTCTATGATGGGCAGACTCTATAAACAGAATGGGATGCTCTCAGTTTTGGATCATCAAGCCTACTCCTCTATTCAGAAAAAAAAAAATACATCATCTATGTTGAGTGAGTGAGGGTCTAGAAAAACAAAGCTGATTTCGAGTTCGTATTTGATCTGCAATGGCTGGAGGTACGCTTTTGTACTGTTTAGCTTCTGGTGTTTGATCTGAATATGTTAGTAGAATTAATTGACATGTTTAGATCTGCCCTTGTATATAAGTTTTACATATCCACCTGAATGGAAACATTCTGTGGCTACCATTAAGATTAAGGGTTTTGATCCATACCTACAAATTAATTTTTAAGTTAATTGTGTACCTCTAGAAAGAGAGATACAAAAGATATGTCTCTCTATTATTACATTGTATCTATCTTTTCTGTTCCTAGAAGATCAAACAAATGTTGTAGATGTTGTGAAATATAGTTGAAGATGAGTATTTTAAGTATGTACAAGGGTAAACTAAGAATATAAAATTTGTGTAAAGGAACATCAACAAAGCCTTAATGGCGCCAAAAATAAGAACAATAACAATAGTTGCAACAAAATCGGATTTAATGAAAGAAGGAGAGAGATGGAACAAATATACAACAAATCGCATAAATGTATTATTCTTAAGAATTTATCTCCGCCCCACCCAAAACTATTGCTTGGTGGAACGACATCAATGGTGTTCCTGCTGTGATAAGATTGGAGTGAAGTCATTGGCACATTTAGTAGCCAGATTTTTCGTTTTAGCGGAATGTATTGAAACTGCAAAAAAAAAAGAGGTGGGGAAGCCCTCAATTTGCGCACCAACAAAATGGAAGAGGGAGACACAACCATAGTAGTGACGCAGGGATGAAGAAATGGAAAGATGAAGAGATAAGATTGTGATGGTATAATCTAATTTTGCGGTTTAAGTTGAATAAAACATAAATAGGGTTAATTAAATTTTTTGTCCCTGTAATTTGGGAAAGTTTGGTTTTGGTCCCTCTATGGAGATTTTAGTCCCTGCAAAAAGTTGGTAGTTTGATTTTGGTCCCTGTTAACGTTTGGGACCTGACGGTGATGACGTTTCCGTCAGCTCCGCGGACGTGGCGTGCCACGTGGACTCACCACGTGGCATAACCCGGTTCACCCACCAATGGCCCATAACCCGGTTCAAGCCCGTGACACGACCCGGTATTTTAAAAAAAATAAAAAAAAATCCTAAATCAAATCCCTAAATCCAAATCCAAATCCCTCTTCTATGCTCCCTCCTCCTCTCCACCCAAAAGACCTCTCCCGCGCTCTGTCTCCGTCGCCTACCCGTCGCCGGCGCCGGCGGTCTGGGTGTGACTTATCTCCTATTGTAAATTCATGAACTTTTCCATCCATCTCAATGAGACAATACCCTGGTGGCTTTCTTACTCCTTTTTCCTTCATCATTTGTCTCATCATGGTAACATCTTTCCACTTATTTGTGCGAGCATATATGTTTGAAAGCAGCACATAATAACCACTGTGTTCTGGTTGCATCTGGATCAAAATCTTTCCCACCCTTTCCCCGACCTCTGCATTTCGGTGAATCCGGCAAGCTCCTAGCAACGCCCCCCATATCGGAGCATTCGGCTTCACGAGCATTTCATGAACAAATTTCTCTGCCTCTGCCTGCTTCCCTGCACGGCCGAGTAGGTCAACCATGCATCCATAGTGACCCCGTAGAGGTAAGGGAGAAGAGGGATTCCCTTACGGCGAGCACAGAGAGGGCGATGAGCATGGGAGAGGGCGACGAGCACGGGCAGGCGACGAGCACGGGATGACGATGAGGACGCGAGAGGGCTGTTGGCGACGGCGCCAGAGGTTTGTCGGCGATGGCGACGGGCAGGCGACGGAGACGAAGCGCGGGAGAGGTCTGTTGGGTGGAGAGGAGGAGGGAGCATAGAAGAGGGATTTGGATTTGGGGGTTTAGGGATTTGATTTAGGATTTTTTTTTTAAACCGGGTCGGGTCACGGGCTTGAACCGGGTTATGGGCCATTGGTGGGTGAGCTAGGTTATGCCACGTGGCGAGTCCACGTGGCACGCCACGTCCGCAGAGCTGACGGACACGTCATCACCGTCAGGTCCCAAACGTTAACAGGGACCAAAATCAAACTACCAACTTTTACAGGGACTAAAATCTCCATAGAGGGACCAAAACCAAACTTTCCTAAATTACAGGGACAAAAAATTTAATTAACCCACATAAATATGTCAAAAGTAACTTAATAAAATTAATCTTAACATTTACTTTTTGGCCACCAAGTCAATGATCCAACAAGTTTCTATTATATTAAAAGAGTAATTGGCCTCAAAACTAATTAGTCCAAATGGCCAAGTTAAATAACAAAAAACTAATTGAACCAAAAAGGAACAATCAAAACAAAAGACTTATCAGACTTACACATGCGCGAACAAGACACAACAAGGAAGGGCAATTAGGTGTGCATGTTTGGCAAAATTCAAGTTGACAATGCCATCCTGATCGCATAAGTCTTCACATGTGTATCAAGTGCATACATAATTATTAAACTTTCGAATTAACTAGTAAATTTTTATGAGTTTATAATTTCATTACACAATATGAGTTAACACTCATATAAATCTTTTTTGGTAACTTGTACAAGTTTAATAAACTCTTGATTTTACTTATGAGTTTATGAGTTAAAATCTACCAATGAGTTTACGAGTTTACCTTAAAATGTATAAGTTTGGTAACTTTGTTGGATACTTAGTTGGCTTTGTATTCATTAGATAATATCTATTTAGTTTACTACGTTAATTTTATATATTTATCATAATTGAGCTATATTTTATCGTACTATAAACTAATACGTATACAGAATAAAGTATGACATAACTAAGTGTCATGTATTTAGGTATATTTTATGATATTCCTTTCATTTATTTTATTTTAAAATTAACATTATTCAATCTCAGTTATGAATACAAAATTTAATCATGTTTTTTCCATATGTAAACTCTTAAGAATTTACGAGTCGAGTTTAAGATTTGAGTTTGCTAAGACTTCATGAATTTACTTAAACTCTTGAGAGTTTAACAATCTTGAGTTCATATATAAAAACTTTTCTTAAACAAAACACAAAACAATATGAGAATTTACCTTTATTATATATAACACAAGATTAAATTTGAAATGCCCTCTAAGATCCATAAAATCCAACAATATAGAAAGAAAGTTTCGAGTTTATTAGAGTTTAGTGCATGCTTACATATTTTAGAGTGCAGATTTTTTTACAATCTGCTTTCGTTGACGCCAGTCAAAATTAGCTCTAATACGACCAAAATTTGCACATCATTGATCAGGAGAGGAGAGGTGATCCTAGGCCAGATTGTGGTCCCAGAAAATTGTGACAGGTTTCCCGAAACACTTACTAGGAAATTCATCGGTATCTTCCTGGGAATTTCACTCTTGTGATATGGGTGGATGAGGATTCTTCCTTAATTGATTCAAATTAACAGGTTATAGATAATAAGAGTTGACACCATACGTATATCGTTATCATTGATTGACTCAGATATGCAGCATTAATTTACATCGATAAAGTTTAGTTTTTTGTCTGAATTAATTTCTCATGGTGACTTTGACGGTGAAACCTTATGAAACTCCCCTGGTCAATTTCAATTAACTCTCCACTTATTAGGCATATGTCAAATCAAAGGCGTCCACTCTTTCCAAATGTATTCGAAGTTTCAAACCTTGTTTCTAGGAAGCTTCGTCGAATAGCTGATTTTCAACCTTACTAAAATATTTATAGCCCATACGTGCGGAATGTAATAATAAATAATATAGATATTTTTAATTCACTTCTATAAAAATTTTGTATACTTATATAATATTAATATATATATATATATTTACATTTAATAATTCAATTTTATTATTTTTTAATTTGTAAACTCACTTTTTTTATTTTGTTATTTCTTTCTAAATAGAAAGAGTAAGAAACATGTTATTTCTTAGCACTTTCCATTTTTAACATAATTGTGTAGTCGAGAAATTGTATTGTATAATTATTTAAATTTAAATATCAGTTTAAAGTTAAATTGAAATACAATTTTAAATCTACTATTATGGATTTTACAGGACATTCTATATTTTTTAATAAAATTATGATTTGATTATTTGTTGCCCTTTAATAATTTGGAAAAAATTATTGTTTTTAAAGTCAACATGATCTATGTATGTACCTCTTGAGTTTTAATTATCGAATGTATATTTTTCTTTTATAATAGACATAGTATATTATATGCATAAATTTAATGAATAAACTCTATTTTGATTATCTAAAAGTATAGTGGCTATCGTGTTCATATATTAGTCTCTCAATGATTAAAAATGTATTCACATTAATTTTTTAAAATAACTAATTATATGAAGATCGTTATACTTTAAAAAATTGTCCTATATTAGTCTCTCAATGATTAAAATGTATTCACATTAGTTTTTTAAAATAATTAATATGATGATCGTTATACTTTTGAACAATTAACAAAATGACTAATATGTGATATGTTTAATCATTAAGAAACTAATTTCATAGAAATAAATAAATTAAAAGACTAATGTTATGACCACTATATCTTTGAGAGACCAAATCTAGCTCTCTACAAAAATGGTTTGGCTTTGCCTGGTTTGTGAGATCAAATGTAGGTTGACATATTTTTCACAAAGTAAAGTTGATGTCATAATAGTAATCAATCAATATGTATTTTCAAAGACATTCTTTTATACAAAATAGGTGAAAGTTTTGATATTGATATTGGAGTCACCCCTTGAATAAACACATTTTAACCTACATTGTTACCTGTTATAACCTTTTTGCCAATGCTAGAATGAATAAAATGTTGCCATATTACACAACCTAGCAAAGTGATCAATGTTTATGAGCATCATGATTAGAGTCTCAATCTTCGAATTGAGTTAATGGTTTGGTGCAACAAAACGTCTAATGATATTAAAAAATTATTGTGTGTGAATACTATAAAAAAAAACTCGTTATCATAATTAGACATGCAAACTAAATTAATACTCAAGTTTGTTTTACCCATTTATCCATCCATTAATCCTTCCCTTTGTCCCCCCCACACATATTATGCCACTCAGTTTGCAATATGGCAATAGTTTCCTTGATATATTTTTCTCTTTCTTAAAATTTGATTATTTATAAATTATTTCAAATAATTTTATTTAATTTATGACTTTTCATTATTTCATCATTCATATGTTTTTTTTTCATCTTTTTTATTAACTCACGACTTTTCATCTTATATTACCGACGAAGGGAACCGATGGTAAAAACCCTAAACCTCAATCCAATATTACTATCGGAACAGACAGACGGTAAATACTGACGTGTTACCGTCGTACACAGGTAATAACCGACGGTAAAGGCTTCGAAATTGATACACGATCATTACCGTCGGCACCTAAAGCATACCGACGGTGATCTGCAAAATTTCCGTCGGTTGATCAAGAGTAGACGGTAATTAAATAATTTCGTGATTATATGTTGGCGCCATATTTATTTTGGTTACCGTCGGTTTGTATAGATATACCGACGGTAACTGTTTTAATTAAACGATCCGTTTTGAATTGTGTTTGTTACCGTCGACGTAGTCGTTTATAGTCGGGTAAGTCCGACGGTAAAGGACAGAGCTAATAACTTAAGCGATTTTCCTTTCTCTTCTCCTCATTCTCATTCTCATACTTCTTCTTGCTCTCCTCCCTCCCTCTCCTCTCCATGACCATACCGGTCGGTCGGGTTCTTACCGCCACCGCCTCGGGTTCAACCACTCTCTACTCACATTGTAGGTTCAATTTGTTTTCACCTTCTTCACTATTGATGCACTCAAACTCAAACTCTATGTGCTTCCTCTGTGTCTCTATCGATTTGGGGTTGTGTGTGTTGGCTGATTTGTGCTTGTTTGTGTATGTGTTGGCTGATTTGTGTTTGTGTGTGTTCAGGGAAGTTGTGTGTTACATGTAGCTTGTTTGCCACTTTATTTGGGGTTCTTTTATTCCGCTTCCACGAGGAATTGGAACTGTCTATATATGGGATGATTTTGTCTTGTTTTGCTAATTGCAAAATTATGAACGTGAACTTGTAGATTGTTGTGGGGTTGAGGATCAAAGGAGATTTGAACAAGCAACTTTCTCAAGCCAAGGACTTTCGCAATAATTAGGTATATCTGCAATAACTTTATTGGTACTAGGATAGAGACTTACTTTCTTATGATAGATTGGTAGGATTGGAGTTGTATGATTGGATTATTGGGGGAAGGTTTAGAACGGTTTAGAAAAGAGCTCGTTGAATTATGAACATTACTCTAGGCCCTCTATGTTTGTGCTTTCCTTTGTTTGTAATTTAATTTTTGCAAAACTATGTCCTTTTTCATTGTTTAAGTGCGAGGTTGATTTTGTTTTATATAGAGTGAACTTGGTAGATTTGTTGTGAGGTTGAGAATCTTACTTTCTTATTAATTGCTTATTTCAAATTGGTTATGAAAACGATATTTCTATATCATAGCTCCCTATGGGCCTGAACAATCATCCATCCGCTCCTATCGTCATTGAGGATGATGACGAACTCGCAGCAACCCCACTCGAGTCCGACGAGCCTGACTATGACTCCCCCTTTTGGGACGAGCCTGACTACGACTCCCCTTTCTGGGACGTGGACGCAGATGAGGATGTGCACGTGGACATCAACGTGAATGGGTCCGTGCATGTGGGCGTCAATGTGGACGTAAACGTAAACATGGGTGGAGATGTGCACGTGGACGTCAACGTGGACAGGGACGGGGGCGTGTACGTGGACGTGGATGTGGAGGACCCTGAGGAGGACAAAGATGATGAAGGCCCCGACGAGGATTGAATGTATTGTTTTATATTTTGAATATATTATGTATATTATTTGCTTCTTTAATTATGTAATGAATCTAAACACGCAATGATATATATGGGAAGTACCACTTTGTTGAACTACTTTGTGAATTTATTTGTTATCTTTGCTAATGTAAGGGAAGACGGAAGAGAGTAAAGATGATGCAAATCTCTATCCGTCTAATTAAGTTGTTGTAACTCTCACAATCAATGTAATTGCTAAAATAAATAATTAATATATAGTAATTATTTATAATTTTATTTAATAAAATTACCAATATTATTTATATCAAAATTGTGATTCAAATAAATAATAATTATTCAAAAATAAAAAATAATTTAATTTTTTATTAAATATTTGCTTAATATCGTCGGCCATATCCGACGGTAATATTGACACGATTATCAACGACAACAAGGCGACGGTAAGTATTAACCACCGGAAAAATTAGCATCGGTTATAAGTGACAGTGATATTTGGGTAAAATATTAGCGATGGAGTGTATTGACGGTAACCCGCCTAATCAAGGAAACCGGTTACCGTCGGTATTAACCGATGAAATTTAGCGTCGGTGATTATCCTCCGACGCCAAATTGGTTTCCATCGAACCCTTTATCGGCGACCCGATGACCGACGCTAACTCCGTCAGAAACACAATATTCCGACGGTAACTGTCGCATTTCCGACGGAAAATACCGACGGTAATAGTGTATTTTCTTGTAGTGAACTCTGCTGCTTGACCCGTTTTGCATATCACACTATATCATATCATTTAAATAATATTGCTTAATTATTAAAATTTATTTTTTAATAATATTTTTAAAATATAAAATTGATTTATAATAATATTTTTATTATAAAATATTTTGTTTAATTTATTTTTATTAATACTAGCTTATTTAATAGATTGAAATAAACAATAGACAATTGTGGTTGAAATAATAACTATAAAAGATATAAAGGGTAAAATTGGCATTTCACATAATATTTTTTTTTTCCTTTTTATCTTTGCCCTTTTCACTCAATTAAATAAAAGAAAATAATTATTAAGACAAAGTTGGTTGAGTGATAGGTAAACTCATCACATTCTTAAAGGGTTTTGAGTTTGAGATAGAAAAAAAGGTTTGTGTCAAGAAAAACAATCAAATTATCTAAACTTAATTAATCAATCTGAATATCAGTGCAAGTGACCAAAAAAAAAAAATTATTCTCCTATTTTTCTTTCTCTCGTTATTTTTCTCATCCCAACATACTTATATAAAACACAAAATCACTCTTTATTTTCTTTCATTTCTATTTCTCACATTTTCTTTCTTTGTCACGCATTGGCCCATTCATTAAACAAAAATTCACTGACTTTATTCGTCTCCTACACCCATTACTTTTTTTTTTTGTAAACTCCTACACCCATTACTTCACACATCATATCTTTAGGACTTTAACATATAAAAATCTTTGTATTGCTGTGCAGATTTGGCTGCACTTTGGTAACGGTAGGAGATGTGATGAAACACCTTCTTTTAGATTGATATATATAGATGCGACACTCTTCACATTACATATTATGCTAATTATATGTATCGGTCAATAATACAAATTAAAGCAAAATCAAAGTATGTGCTTTATTGATTTAATTAATAGTTTTTGGGGAGTATAAATATCTGGACCAATTTGCAAAAATACTATATAAACACCTAATAATTTGACACATCATCATGTACACCTAAAATGAGAAACAAACATTATAAAATAGAGAAACAAATATTATTATCGAACATTTATGCATGTATGGACATGCGTATATTTAATATTGTTTGTTTATGTATTTGATAATGTTTGTTTTCCTATTTTTGTGCGTGCATAAACAAACACGAGTTTAATATTGTTTATTGATTTGTTTGATAATATTAGTTTCTTTGTGTGGTATAAACACGATGTCAAGTTTTTGGAGTAAAAATAGCGGGTCCTATTATGTGTATCAATTATTTAATAGCAAGAATATTAGACCAAGTTCAAAGGTATACTCTCACTCTCCCTCTCTCCTAATTTCCTCATTCAATCCATTTCCTCTGTAATGATGTTTTTGTTGTTTGTTTAATCTTTTCTTTCAGACTCGTTCGTGCATGCGAATCTTAGTACAATCTCATAGAGGCAAGGAGAGTAGGCGAAGAATAATGGAAGAACATTAAAATATGTGTAGATAGTTTAATACAGAACTGTAGAACATAATGTACGGGCTCCTTGCCTTACTTTGATTTGGTAAGGTAAAAAATAATTAACTTCTAAATGCGTGTTAACTCATTAATAATATCTACCTCGTTGTTTCAGAATTTAAAAATAAAAGGGTTGCTGTCACTTAATTCGGACAAATGAAGTTGCCATGCAACACATAAGAGCCAATAGGTGTATTGTTGGGAACATATGTATAAATCTTTTCTGATTACCGTACTTTCGAACATTTGAACAAAACTTACATGCGAGCAAGAAGGTAGAAAAACAATAAGGAATTGTAGATTTAAACCATTCAGTGCTTATCATCGATCGGCTATGATGCTGGGGTGGAAAGTTAGACCTACCTCAATAACTGACAGAGGCAAAGAGGTAGTTAGTTCGAGTGGTGACGATGATGATGATGAGCATTACATATTACATATTATGTTAACTATATGTATAGGTCAATAATACAAATTACAGCATGAGGAAATCATCAATGTATGTGGGTTATTGATTTTATTAATGCTTGTCATATTATTGTGTATCAATTACTTAAGAGCAAGTGCGACCAAGTTAGTAGCAGTTTATCAGGTTTTTAAATAAACAAGGAATGACATTGAAGTAAATTAAAATTAGCTTTACTAATATGGGGTGGGCTGTGAAGTATGTGTGCCCAAAATGGTGTTTGCTTGTTAACAATCTATGTGTATCTTTACGTTATGCTAGCATTTCATAGGGTGTTATGTCTTTTGGAAACAAATAGGACCTTTTTTTTTGGGTAATAAAACAATTAGGACTTTGGTAATGCGTGAAAAAGACTTTTGTTCTTTAAAAAAAAAAAAAATTCTATTCATTTAGTGCAATCGGTTAATCCATGTTTGTTACCTATGAAACAAAGAAAGAGATTAGTTTGTCCATAGCATTATTATTAAATTAGTATTAAAGAGTAATGTTTAAATCTCTTAATTCATCTCGTTAAACTCCTCTTTAACAATTAAATGAGGAAAAAAACACATGTATTCAATTTTTGAAATTTTAAAAAGTTTTCAATTTTACCTAGTTTAATAGTTATAAAAAAGTTCAGAAAAAGGAATTAAGAGACTCAAACATTATTCTATTATAAAAACCAAAGACAAAATGGTTTGTCCATAACATTATTTTAAAGTATGTTTTTTTTATGAAAATTTTAGAGTATATTTATAAAATCAATGTGCTTAAATACAAATTTATATCAAAATACATTAAATTATAAATGTATCTAAAAATGTAACGATTAATTTAACATAAGACGGAGGGAATATATTTCATATGAAATATGGGCTATGAGATTTAAACTTGAGTTTATGCAGTGTATCGTTTATAACATTAGAAGAAAGGAAAATTGCGAAACTCTTTTTTTTTAATGACGTGGATTAGTTACAGAATTTTTCTTTCCCGCTTAGTTTTTGTTCATGTATTTGGCTTCATATTATATTGCTTTGCTTTGTGGTTCACGAACGTGGAAAGAAGGTTGTTTTGGGATGTCATGATAGAAACCCAAAATTACTTCCCCTGCCACTGTAAATAATTTCCCATTGATGCTTTCCGTGTTCTCTCATTGGTGTGGGAGACTTAGTGTTTACACCATGATTAATATATAAATAACACTACTCTTTCTAATCAAAAGTGGCACCTGAAAGAGAAGATTCAGTTCTCACTATGACTATACCATATGTTAAGATGTAGATTTTATCAAATGAATTTTGGTAGAAAAATTCAATAATCAATTATAAACAGTGGAATGACACTTGAGGAGGCGTATGGTTCGCAAAATCTTTTTAATTCTCGGAAATACTATTCCCAGGAATTGGGATAAGCTTTCTCAAGAATATTTTTGAAAGCGTTTGGTTGCAAATTGAACTCTTAGCAACATTCTTGGGATTACAATATACTTTTACAAAAATACCCATGATAAAACGATACATGTAAGCAATGGTCCGTCGCCGTCCAGCATTAACCCGACACCATCAGGCGATGGTTCAGCGCTATCCGACAGTGGTCCATCGCCGTCTGGCGTTAACCAGGCACCGTCTGGCGTTAACTAGGCACCGTCTGGCGGTGGCCCGATGCCGTACAACAGTGGTCTGTCACCGTCCGATGGTGGTTCGTCACCGTCCGATGGTGGTCTGTCGTTGTTAGATAATGGTTCGGTGCCTTCTGGCAGAGGTTTAGTGCCTTCCGACGGTGTTCTGTCGCAGTCCTACAGTGGTCCACCAATGTTCAATGGTGGTTCGACGGTGGTCCATCACTTGTTCGAGCAATGGTCCATCACCGAGTCTGGCAGTGGTCCATCATCGGTCCGGCGGTGGTCCATCGCCAGTCAGGCAGTGGTTTGTAGTGGATGGTGGTGGACGGTTGTCGGTCGATCGCTGATTGAGAGTGGTCAATCATCGGTCAGATGGTCAACTATTGGCTAGTGGTGGTTTGTCGTTGGTCAATGGTGGTCAACCGACGGATAATCCCATGGGAATCCAACATTCTCATGGGAGAGATAGGAATGAAAATTAAACAATTTTTATTCCCAGGAATACAAATTACCTAAGAATATTTTTTAAAACCTTGAACCAAACATGAGAAGATTCCGTAAACCGCACGCCCTCTAAAAGTTTGTCATAGGTGTATTTTAATTTGAGTTGTGTTATTTGAACTCATTATTTGTAAAATATTGTGTCCACTTATAATTTATTTACTATTAAATGAGATTTTAATTAAATGCAGATTCTATTTAAATCTCATTTAATAATATATGATTGTGAGTTAGTACAGTGTCCCACAAATAATGAGTGCGGAAAGCAATTCTCATGTTTGGCTTTTTATGATGGTGGTGATAGCAGGATGCTCAATTTCTTCTTGGACTATTCCACGACCAACGTTACTGGTTGAATAGTCATACACCGATAAGACAAATGTTGGTGACAGCAGGATGCTCAATTTCTTTTTGGACTATTCCAAGACCAACGTTATTGGTTGAATAGTCATTCACCGATAAGAGAAATGTTGGTGATAGCAGGATGCTCCCTTCTTATGATGTTGGTGACAGTCATGAGAATAACTACTGATTTTGAGTGTGTTTTGAAGATGTGATGCAAAAATGAGAGTTGTGAGTGATTGATTGGTTAAAATGAGATATTGGGGTTTAATAAAGGAAGAGAAAAGGGGGAAAATTAGAGATTATGATATTATTTTTTTTACTAATTTTGAAAATTTTAGGGATTAATTTAAACTAAAATTTTGTCATGTCATCTCACACTAACAAAAATTGAACGAAAGACTAATTTGATTTACGATTTACACTTCTAGAAATTAAATAGACTTATTTTAAAATTTTAAAGATAACATTGATTCATACTTATACTTAGACTTTCAGAGATTAAAGTGAACATTTTCCACTTCTGCCGTTATTGTTGGGCATCTTTGAATTTCCGTTTGCGTCTCTCAAAACATGGTTTAAGTGAAAGTTGCAAGAGTAGCTTTTTCAAGGGTTGGAACTTAGCAAGCAAAAGTTCAAACATGTTAACCTTTCACTAATTGCTTTTCCCAACGTTTGAAACTTGATTCTCTTTATTAGTGTAATAGCTAATCATGCATGCAACTCATTTGTACATTACTTCTTTTTTGAGAAATAATAGTGGTAAAAATTACTTTAAATTAGCGCTAATAAGTTTTACTGTTTTAGAGTAAATCTTTAAATTACTCCTTAAAATTGGCGTTGTTGATTAAATTTATCTCTAAATTATAGAAAGTACCAAATCTATCCTTAAGATTGACAAAAATTAATCAAATTAGTCACAAGAGACTAACTTAACCAACACTACATAATCAATTTAATCAACTTTTGACAATTGCAAGGACAAATTTACTACTTTTCATAACTTAAAGATAAATTTGACCAATGTTGCGAACTTTGGGATAAAGTTTTAAAAATTTGTAAAAGAAGGAATACAATTTCTATACAATTCATCAATTCCACCATGAACTAGGAGACAATGGCATGCCCCCAGTTGCCATTAACTTATTTAATAGTTAATGAGCAAGCTCAATTTTCCTCATGACCTCTCACAACTTAATTACAAAGACAAAATACCACTTGAACCCCTCAAGTAAAATTATACAAAGCTAAAGGCCCAAATTAACTATGAAGAAACCTCCACTAAAAGAAAAGGGAGGAAAAAGAACCCAAAAAGACAAAGCCAATTTATCTTGTCACACTTGACCACTACTAACTGCCATCCAGCAATTGCAACCATATCAGATGCCGAAGCTCCAATCCATCATGTACAATGAAAACAAAAGTTGGTTAGTTCATATGGTGCATCATCGGTTACCGGCTTTATGATTGCCGCCACGGCTTGAACTTTCAACGGTAATCCTATTTGCACTTGATTAGCCAACACTTCAATCAACCGTCTATATGATTGCCATCGTCAAAGTTTGATCTTTCAACAGATAATCCTATATTCAAATTCGCATTTGATTTGCCAGAACGCGTTCTGGGTTTACGAGGTTTGGTGATCACAAGAGGGCCGTTGGTTGGCTGTTGTACCTTGTCGATGGCATTTCTCTCCTCTGTGACTGCTTTAGCCAGATATTCACCAGTTGTAGCCCCTTCAATATCAGTCTTCAAGGGCACAAGGTTATCTGCGGAACACGAGTCTAAACTTAACCATGAAGAATTACTTTTGCCGTCATTTCCCTCACTGATCAAAGCCATGTTTGATGTACGAATATCATTAAGGAGACTATCATCAGCTTGAGTATCAGAATTGGCACTAGGATCAACTGATCTTTTCATACAAGCTATATACTTTGCAACATTTGCTTCTGAAGAAGTTGGGACCTCCTAAAGAAAAACAGTAAAAAAGGAAAGATACGAGGGATGAAGAAAGAGATGTTAAATAATTAGCTCTGGATACGAGTTCATATCATCAAAGAATAATGGCTTGTTGAATATTAGCATGATACAGGACTGCAAAGCGAAGACATGAACAATCATGACATGTTAACGAGAATAAGAAGATTGGCTCATAATCCATTGGATGGTATTAAACCGAGAAGCAAAATAGGTAATAGATTGATGAAAATATTTACTATGAAATGAAGCAAAAGTCAAAACTAGAGAGTTTTGGTCAAGGAAGGAAGAACTTTGCATGTGTAAAAAATGATTAATTGAAAACTAAAGCTAACTGAAAAGATAGACCAAATTACCTTATTTTGAACCTGAGGAGATTCTTCACAGCCAGAACCATCCTCTCCTTCAGAATCAGCCATCTCCTCACACTCAAACTCTACATGTTCTTCAATATCTTCCTCTGAGTCACTTAGTTCTTCCTGTTCCATCACTATGCCAGGATGAGACTGATCACCAATATCATCTATGTCAAATCTGGTGATGTTATCATTTGGAACAACCGAAGGGAGAGCACTTGAGGCAATCTCGCAACTTCTAGCTGAAGGGCTTTTACAACCACGCTGACCATATGGAACACTATTCTCTTGAAGCTCCATTGCTGTTCCACAAACTGATGCAGTATTTTCAGACCCTATTTGATCATGTGCCTTTAGCTGTCTACGTTTCACTGATTTCTCCCTTCCAGATGCAGAACTAAGGTGAATCTCCAAGTCAAGTTCATTGGATTTGTCATTAAGACCAGAAGATCTATTGGCAATAGCTGGAACATCACTAGTGACATGTGATTCAGCCTGAATAGCATCAAAACTGGTTGGTAAATGCGTATCATTAGATTTCTGCAGAAGTGGATGAAAATCAATGCCACCTGACCTTAAAGTGGAATCCTTTGACTTCACCGACTTATTAGAACAATCAATGTGGCTTTGCTGCGGTGAACTATGGAAGAGACTCAGATTTAATTGGGGTTGGGTTCCTGAGAATAAGTGTAAGGAATTTGAAGTTTCAGAACTGAACTTCAATGGATGATAAGGCATGCTTACATCTTCAGTGACCTGGAACAATAGAGGATGCATCTGAAGATCAGTACAAGTGCCTTCAACAGTTTCAGATCTTTCTGGCTGAGAACCTGTGACACTGTCTTTTGGCATAGGTCTTGCACCTTTAACTTGATGAATGGTTCCAACTTTCTCAACATGAGGAATCTGAGATGCAGAATTATCTTTACAAGCAGTGGCACCACCCCCAGGAGGATAAATCTTAGATGTTCCACACTGGAATCCATTAAAAGCAGTCTGAGAAACTACACGAACAGATGGTGGAAGATTTACAGGAGGCAAGTCTGGTGCTAATTTCACCAAGTGAGAGCTATTTACCCTCCGAGATCGATAGGGACGACAATAGTATTTGGCTCTAGAGGCCACATCAAAACCCGGGATTTTAGGCTTAATGGCACTGGGAGCAGATGCAGTATGAATAAGCTGATGAAGGTTAGATGCAGATGGAAATCCAGACCGATTGATGTTCTGATCTAGAGCTTTTCCACATAAACCATAGTAGTGTAAACCTCTAGATGAATGAATATCTTCTCGTGAGATTGCATCATGGGCAAGATTTCCTTTTCCAGACGTAGAGGAAATGCGTTCAGAATAAGCACTAGTAGATGTGTCTGGCCTCCAATCTGCCAGAAATGCCTGGTGGACATATGGAACATCTGAATAATCCACGCAATTCTCTGAATCAGAAATTTCAGCCTCACAATCCTGCAATAAATTCCAAAACAAGACAATGAAATTCAGTCCAAAAGCCCCATATAAGTTAAAAGCTCTAACTAAGCCATATGCACATAGTCCACTGCATTGATTGATGAACTAGGCAGTGTAGAAGAGGGGTTATTCAAATGTCAAAGTAGAAAATGTTGGAAATCATATTCTAATGATTCATAGTTTCTTATATACCTTTGGTACATTAAGAAATGAATGGCCTAACTATAAGATACAATTTTCCAGATATGTATTCATCTATATCATTTATGAAAAAATGTATCTTAATTTATCAATATCAGATAGCCAAAAATCCACTATGAATACCTCTATAACCGCTATAGCGCCACCATAACCACTATTAATAACATAGCAGCGTGCTCCATTTCCACTACGCTATAGCGCCGTTATAGCTTCTTTTTAATAACATTGGTCTAACTCAACCCCAAATGCTAGTTCAAAGGGCGAGGGCTGCCTTGATATTATAAAGGCTATCTAAGCTCTACCTCCAAGCAATGTAGGACTCTAACACCCACCCTCACGCCCAGGACTAGACATTTGGAGCGTGGAGTTTGCAGAATTGGACATCTGCGGGTGGGCTCATTAATGATCTTAGGATAAACTCTAATAAATGAATGGCTTAACTCAACCCCAAAATCTAGCTCAAGGAGTGAGAGTTGCCTTGATATTATAAAGACTATCTAGGGTCTATCTCTAAGCAATTTGGGACTCCACTCACATATGAGAGAAGATTGCATAAAGGTACATTAAGAACTGTGTATTGTGCAGCACTATGTTACTTGTCATACGCCATGCAGGCAGATACCTAAATGCAACATGTAACTTGACTACAAAGGCAAGACCAGAGATATGAAATGTCAACACAAGCTTCTATGCTTCAGACGGTAACAAACCTCTTTATCAGATATAGCTTGCCAACTATCTGAAGCAGCAGCTTTCAATTTTCTTCTTTTTGATTCATACAACCTTCGCTGCTCTCTTTTTGATGCATCCACCTTGTATGACTTCTGAGTTCCAAGAGCAATACGCCACTGGCGAGGAAGCAAGGATGGATCTCTGTGCGGAACTATATATTGCCAAACTGACATCCAATCAAATTTATAATACTTAATCCCCTGCATATTTTCGGGCCATACATCAGCCAGTCATAAGCCTATCAGTCAGAAAATTTTCAAATCCAAAGATGCGGTTGGATAAGTTACCTCTTGAATGCCTGCTATCTCCTCCCCAGTGAGAGGAGAGGTTTTCATTCTTCGAACCGCCTGTTTAAAGAAATCAAGCAACAGTCTCAAGAACTATATAATTAAACCACTTAGTATAGTATATGATTTCACACATGCTGTAAAAGACAACATTTCTATATATAGTGCATAATACGGTCTGGCTAAAGTACATGCCTTTTAACCAGTGCTGGTCCGATTTCTTTTAAGGGATATATTTGTTTCCTTAGCATTCTTCTAGCTTTCATAAACAATAATGCAACTATATCCGAAAACATTTTAAAGCCTACTTATACAAATTTCACTTATACCAAAGTGCTTTACGTTTTTTATGTGCTTCTCTTTTGTTATCTTATGACCTTGTTAAGAAGATCTCTTGTCCTCTAATATTTTTGTATTTTTCTTTTCTTCTTAATAATATTTGTCTTTTATCAACAAAACAAAACAAAAAAATCTGCATTTCACTTTCTCTTCGGAAGATATCTTTTCTTTTGTGAGCAAAATCCCTGAGAGGACATAACTTAAATCTCAAATTGCTTGAATTTAGACTTATAAAACTGGGTACAAGATAAACAACCTTGCTTTAAATGTTGATATTTGTCACTTTGAATTGTCAAATTATGTATGATTATGAAGAATATTCTATCTTTCAATTCACAATTCAAAAGATCGGTCTTCTGGTTCACAAATTGACAACGATAAATCAGATAACTAAGGTTTACAAGCATTACAGTTGGCTTATAGCAATGATCATCATGCTAAGATACAACTTTTTTTTTATATAAATTAAGAATATTATTAAGATGAATACAAAGAGATTAAAAGACGAGTGCCATTTAACAAGAACAAGAACAAACGAGAAAAACCATCAATGAAGGTGGAAGAGTAACTGAGGGAAAACCTTCTAAAAAGATCATTTGCTTTTACACCAAATAGAGGCCAAACGTCTAATGTTATCTCACAAGGCATGCTTGTCCTACAATCTATCATTAAAGATGCAAGAATTACGCTCCAATCAAAATTACACTAAGATATAACATTCAAGTGTTTATGAGAAACCGTAGAATAGAGAATATCAAATTTTAAGTTTTTAGCCAAAAAAAACCTCCCATGTTTTGGGCTAAGTTGGCTTTAGATTAACTAGGTGATATCAACTCCAACTCTGCCTCGTGCATGTGCTATCTATACAACTATAGAAGGAAAACTCTCCTCCTTCAGAATCTATTTTTTGTTTGTCCTAAAAACCCGATATCCTATGTTTATGAGATTACAAGTTACAGTTTCCGCTAGTTTTACAATTCAAACAAAATGAGAGGGAATTGACACACAATACAATACAATAGCAGGGTAAAAAGTGACAGGAAAAAAAGTAATAAAGCATTGGCAATTTGGCATCACTGTTTCAGTTTGTGTCCATAACCAGAGGATAAAAGAGACCAGCAGAGAGAGTACTACAACCACTAACAATGTCTCATATACTTTGATTTCTACATTTTATTCTATAAGAACGGATACATCATTGACATTTCATCATATTGAATTAAGTCTATAGATTCACCTTTATTGGATTCTCTGGTGCTTTCGAAGAACAACGATTTTTCTGCCTGACAAAAATCTGCAACCAGACCATTCCATCCATGTCATATTAGAACAACAAAACTTGACCACTACAACGTAATTGCTGAACAAAATAATTCCACTGAACATTACGTTTAAATTAAAAAAATCATCAAAAAGAACAAAATTGCAATTCCAACCAGAGCACAGAAATGTTGAACCATCTGAAGTCTCAACATTATAGCACAATGTTAAGAGAAAAATAGAAGTGTGTCCAGGACATTACTTTCACATCTAAGAATATCTGTTGCTCAATCAATGAGCACAAATAGTATACTATGGCCATCTGTGACAACTATTAAAACCAGCTTTCTGAAGCTATAAACATAGCCTCACTGTGTACTAACAATTAACAAATAATATTGTTTCATCATTGAAACACACTTGTTAGAATCTGCAGCAAACAGCCTAGTTTTACCTCAATTACTTTGCTCTTTCTTTTTAATTTTTTTAGGACAAACATACAAGTTGCTGATTTACAAGGAGTTCCAACGCTGGGCATAACGTTTAGCGCATAATTAGTTGGGATATTTCTTTGGCCAAATTATATGAGGTACAAAGCCAGAAAATGACAATTAACAACAAATGTAAGCCTACCCTCCCTTCCCTGCCTTAGGAGGATATCCAATCAAGAACTTCGCAAGTTTATTAACTATAATTAAATTAAGCATTACTTCATACGCAACCATTAAGTTATATTAAAATTACGTACAATTACAATAACAACAACGATGATTCAAGCACATATTGGTTTCTTTCTTTGAATAATAACATGAGAATGCTCACAAATTACAAAATATAACTTCAGGAGGAAAAGTATACAATAAAAACTCAACATACATAAATGGGTTATAAGAGATGCTCCCGTCCACTGTTTCAAAAGTAGGAACATGACATGATACAAACAAAAATAATATGAAGATCAAACCTCTGCTTCAAGAATCAAATCACCAAACAGAAAATACTTTTTTTTAAAATTTATCTTGTAACAGTAATACCTGATGCTTAGATTTGCAGGGAAGAAAACGTTGTTGGATTGCCTTCCAGTCTGTGTTGTATTCCATCATCCCTAAGGCTAGTAATCTGCAATAAAATCAAAAGGTGATGTGAACTACATAGGTTCATGATAGCCATGAAAATAAGAGTATTACTGAATTCAAGAAAAAGCAGACCATCAAAGTCGACTATGAAGGAAAGAGGGAATCACTGTTAAAATATACCAAAGTAATCAGTAACGAATCAAGCTAAACAGAGAGACAGACAGTAAGAGGCAGACAGAAACACTATACAGTTGAATCATCTTTCACCTCATTGAGATCAGAATAGGTTATCACACATTCTGAAGCTAAATTATACATTAAAAACTTAATTTAATGATAAAAGAAAAGATCATCATTAGAAAGAGATAGAAGGATGCAATGAAAGAGGATAAGGTGTCCATGCAGAAAAAACACCAGGAAAAATAAACGAGGAGACATCAGCAAACATGAAGAAATAATCTCCGAAAAATAATACATCTTAAATGGCCACTTGCTTATTTAAGAAGCATAGCATGAAACACAATTTTTAACCCAAGGTAAGCTATAGACAAGAGTAAAAACGTTGTGTTGTCTTTAAGACTTTATACCTCCAGGATACCTAACTAGATACGCACATGTAAACATGGACATACATAATGAATGATACCACTAAGTAAACAGGATAAAGACCAAGCACCCTTACAAGCATTATGAAGCTGGTTTACAGAAAGAGGAAGCAAGCAACTTACTCATCCTCTGAATCAGTAAAAAGTACCCTATTTACAACTGCTGCCGGGGGTGGCTTATGTGGGAAGAGTGCTGGATTTAACAAGGGCAGAAATCTTTGAGTTAACTTTGCAACTTCCTTCGGTACCAAAGCAATTGGCTGCTTCTTGGTACTTTCAACAAGCATGGCAGCCAAAGTTTTCTTAGGTTGTTGGCCAGATGAAGTTGAGGCTGTATTAACTGCTCCAGTGGTTGTTCCGTTTGAAACTTCACTGTTCGCTTCAGCAAATGGTGGAGCAAAAGGAAAGAGAGGCTCCTTTTCAACACGTGAATCACAACCAGATTCAATGTATCTCTTTCGAAATTCTTGGGCAGCTGTAAAAGGAATTTCAAACCAATGGCAGAGTATGTAAAAGCCATTCTTATATGCCAGCATAAAATGGAAATCAAGAAGAAAACTTGAAATCTTTACCAGAGTAAATGTCATCTACATATCTTCCTACTAAATTAAGTGGAGCAACATCCAAAATAGATTGTAGAGGGCCTCTTACAAAAGGAACCCATAAAGAACCCTCAGAAGTGCTCTGATTGGATTGAGGAAAGCATACACTTTGTCCCTCTAGTGTAGAAACAGATTCCATGCTGCACTGGCCTCGGACAAGTCTGGGGATTCCATTGGACACCGATGTGCAGGCATAAGACGGAGTAAAGCAAATACTAGGATACGGTGCTCTTTTCAAAGCTAAAGCTTCATCACGTTTGAGAAGCATCTCAAAAAGCAAACCTTGAACCTGAGAAGCAATCTGCTTTTGGGAAGGCTCAAGCACTGACAGAGAAAATACCTGAATAAGAAGTTGCACATGTTCATGTATCAAACAGTGCAACTGGCCAATCTGCTGGGGAGTGAACCCATTTACAAGACCATTTCCTGAAGCAGAAGACTGAAAAGTAGCCTCAGGCATCAAACCTTTCCCTGAAGGTAGGGATCCATTATGCCAATTTGGCAAAATTGGGCGCAGGGGTCGCTTGACCAGCCCTAATGTTTTCTTCACACATTGGGCAGAGACCTTCTGGCGCTTATTTTGCCTAGTCTCTGGTCGTCGTCCAGCTCCATCATTCTCTTTTCGCGCATTTACAGCTGCATTCTCATTGATATCACTCTCCAGTAACTCTTCAAGCTCTATCTCAAAGTCTGCATCGTTATCCTCATCTTCATCATCAAGATTTTCATTTTCATGAGATGAAAGACCATCAGCATCTCCACCCTGTAACACAGCTGCAAGAAATTTTCTGTACTCTTCTTCATCGTCAGCATTTTGAAGATCATCATCATCATCAGTCCCTTGAAGGAAAGTCTCAAGCTCATCAAGAGTGAAACTTGCAAGTGAATAACGGGCTCGTGTGCGCATACATATAGCATCCTCATTATCTACGTCTATTATTGGACTCCGGGATTTTGTGGCGTTACTTAATTCTCCCACTGTAAAACCATTAGCATCAGTTGAACTAGTCAAGTTATTGTCCTTTTCTTGATTAGTCTCAGATTGAGAGATCATAGCCGACGACTGTAAAATAATTTCTTCCTCACCATGCTCAGAATCGACAGGACCACAAATGTTTCCCTTAGTGGTTCGCTTTGATGACTTTGTACCCACAGATGGCCCACTATTGACAACATTACCATCCAAACCATCAACTTCAGAGCTCAAACTCGAAGATGCTTCTTGTGAAGCGGTTGCCCTTAAAAAAGGATTAAAATCTTCATCTTCTTCCTCTTCCTCTTCCTCCTCTTCGGGTTTCAAAGTCCTCTCATGGCTGTCAGTAGAAGTGACTGCATTCTGATTCTTGGTAATGCCAACTTCAGCTGACTGTGCACTTGAGCATGAACACATTTTATAAAAACAAGATATGGCTAACGTTTATTCTTGAGTCTCTCAGAGGCATTCAGAAGTATGTGTAAGAGGCAGTATCCAAAATACGGAAGTTGAAAGCACTAGAGAACCTGAAGAAAGCCGAAAGCAGTAGTAAATAAAAAGCTCAAGATTCAAGAAGCTGCCTAGTACATATATATGTCTGTGTGCGCTTGCACTTATGCATCCATCTTCCATGTACCATCACATCTAAAATGAATGCAATAAAAATATGATTTCAAATCAAGGGGATGTCTGTAGTGCACATTGCAACATGCACTGCGCCTTGCAATGCAAGTTAAATTCAACCATTTCTTTTAAGGGTATTAAATTGCAGTTGCGACAACAATATTGAAGACTCTTATTTGAGAAACAAAGATTTTCGATCCTCTGCAGGCTAGAAAAATTGCTACAGAACTCAGGATATTCATATTCTTTGGTAAACTATTTAGAACAAATATAGTTACATGGATTTTAACCGTAAGCACAACCAATATTGCGATCATCATAATTCAGTTTATAAACTAGACCCCGAATCTTATCTGCTTCTTTGCAATCCTAACCCTAAATTAATTCAAACAATACTGAAACTAAAAAGGATTGGGAGAAACAGTAACCTCATATTTGGGAGCTCCGAGGCCGAAACCCCAACAACCGCAAATCCCTTAACCACCGAGGAACAATTGGCCCGGTGGAGATGGACGGCGATGGTGCGCTAAAGCGATGTGCCGCGATGGTGGTGCCGCAGCGACGAACTACTGTGGTGGCGAGGCGGCTATTTACTGTGATGGTGGCGCGACGGCAGGGCGGAGGAGCAATTCGGATTTCACTACGCAAATGTGTTCACCGTTAGTAAGGACGATTGAGAAAGTTCATTTTCGGAGAAATCTTCATTTGTCTCTGCAAGTGCATTTTTCTTTAAAATTCAAAATTTAATTTTTTTAATTAGTCTTTTAAGTGATTATTATTATTATTATTACTATTATTATTAGTGTATTATTTTTTATTAATTTTTTTACATTAAATAAGAATGTGATAATAATAAAGGCTGGGTAATAACAGGTTAAAATATAATTGTGATAATATTTGAAGTTACAAATTTTAGTTGTTATTATAACTTTATTTTCATCATAGTTGTTTTAGCAACATCATTTGTATTTTTAAGTGTAACTATAGCTCATTTACAGTCTTAATTGTTGTTATTGTCCATTTTAATACGATAAATCAACAAATTGTGATAATAATTAACTAAGGGACTAATTTAATCTATAACTTACAATTTCAATTATTGAAGTAAAATTTTGAATTTCAAGATTCAGACACATACTTACACTTTTCAAGACCAAAATGAGCATTTCCCTTATGCTTTTTTAGGATTAGACTAGAGCAATTTATTTTTCTTTTTGAAAATTAGATTAGTTTATTTAAAAAAATAAAAAATAAATTTAAATGTAAAAGAGAGAGCGCATAGTTATTAAACCCAATTCCAGCCTCAAATAATAATAAAAATAAATATATAACCTAAATAAAAATAAAGGGTCTTACTTTGGTATCCATCAAATTCAAGAGTATCGATACCTTATGGGTATTTGTGATTAGAAATTCGTCATATGTCCTACTAATTCTAATTATTTATAACTTTAAGGTTCTTTCTTTGATACCCTAATTTTTACAAAAATATATGTATTTTTTTATATTTCAATAGTTATGGTTTGTTTTCAAGTTTAGAATTAATGAGACACATGATTAGTTCTTAGCCAAAAATAATCATAAAATACTAATACCCTTAAATTTGATGGGCTACCTAAATTTGATGGGCTACTGGAATAAGACCCTTATTTTAAATCTGAAAACAAATTATTGAAATATAAAGAGATATAGATACCCTTATAAAAATTAGGGTACCTAAGGAAGAATCATAAATAAATAAATAAATATAACCTAAAAAAAATCCAAATAAATATTAAGAAAAATCCCCAAAATAAAACATCAAAATTAGTTCATTCCTCAAATTAATTAATTTGAAAATTTTCTCAAAATAAAATAATTTTCTTATAAAAGAAGTCAATTTAAATTGACTCACTTGTAACCCCCAAATTTTTTTTTTCCGTTTTTGAAGCTGATCCAAACTGACTTTTAATTTTAATTTTTTTTTATTTTTTTAAAAAACAAAGCCGATTAGAATCCACTCTTGTATAAACAAGTATTATATTCATAGGTAAACTATATAAATATTACGTATATATATGTACATGCAAGTACATATATACAATGTATATAAAGTATGGTTAATAGACATTTAGTGTATTATAATAATGAGAAAAAAATACACAAGACGAAATTACTCATTTTTCCCTCACTTATTTTTTTTCCTCTAACTTACACAAAAATACCTTAACATTGGTATACACTACAAATGAGTATGCACCTCTATTTATCGATATAATTTTGGACATAGTATTAACTCTCCACCATAGATAAATGTGTACAAAAATTATCTATGAGTTGGCTCTATAAAGTCTAAGATAAAAAACAAGATCCAACTCATAGATACAAATATAATTATTTCATTTCATCTAAAAATATTTGATAGCTATGAGTTTGACTCTTATTTTTATTGATATCTATGAGATTTTAGAAGATTTTAGAAGATTTTATAGATACAAATATAATTATTTCATTTCATCTAAAAATATTTGATAGCTATGAGTTTGACTCTTATTTTTATTGATATCTATGAGATTTTAGAAGATTTTAGGGGTTAATAAAAATCTCAAATGTCTTTCTCTTTGAAAAATTAAAACTCATGAACAATGTATAATCATCACAAGCTTTATCCTTCAAAATCAAGCTCGTGAACATAGCTTAAGTAGATTTAAGTATATTGAGTCAAGAATGAATCTAAAAATATTGACTTTCATTAATAAAATTTTAGTAATATTAAAAGTATTAAGAAAAATTAAATTCAATATTAATTAAGAAGGATGACCACACAATTTTTATAATTTTGAATTAAAAAACAAAACTCAATTTTTCGTTCAAATTGAGAATGGGATATAAGGGGCAGATGACTGGTATTATAGAAGCTGCAAAAGATGCAGGAAAAAAGGTTGAAGAAGTTCGCGGTCGATTCTACTGCAGCAAGTGTGACAAATTTAATTCAACTGCAATGTTGAGGTACGTAATGCTTTTGAAAAATAATGTGCTATCACACATCTCTCATGTTAAGTTCAAGTTCTCTACAGAAGACTTTGATTGGTGTAGCTAAGTTTGGTTTATGGTTTGTAAAGGTTTAGACTGCCATTAATTGTTAGCAATTATGTTAGGAAATATTTAGACAAGTTAGAGGATATTTTAATTCTCATCCCAACCACCGATTTATGCAACAATGAAAATGGCATTTTACTACAGGGTATCAAATGAATCGGCCATCAGTTGTAGGCACCAGAAAGTAGTGGTTGAACCTGAATAAGGCAACCAAGTAAAAATATAATTGATTAGAGGGAAGATCAAAGGATTTATGGCTACACCTTTTTGCCAACCATCAATTCCACCTGTAACCCTTGGAAAGCATATACTACACCTTTAGCAGAGGCTATTTTGAACGGTGAAACATATCCATTGACTATCGGTAAAGGAATTGTGTTACCATCTTCATTTATTGTGGGTGCTAGATATATGATTCAAAATTATCAAGATGCAATGTCTATATGTGGAGTTGTGGGGTATCCTGACTTGTTTATTACATTTCACGTGCAATCCAAAATGGCCAGAGGTACAACGGTTTGTCCAGTCAAGAAATTTGAAGGCAGAAGATAAGCAGCAAGATATAGTTTGCAGAATTTAGTACAAAGGTCAATGGTTTACCGGTCAATGTTCCTGGCATGGCTAGATGTGAACAAAATTTTTCCATAAGCTAACAAGCTTACTTATGCAGAATTCCCATCTAAATTTGTGTGGAAAGCAGAAGATAGATGATGGAACTTGAGATGGGCTAAGATTCAACGTATTGGTCGGGGTTTTGGTGAGTTATATTAGCTCTGGCTGCTTTTAAACTTAATTACAGTACCGACAAGCTATGAGGACATCACAACAGTTGGTGATACTATCTATCCAACATTAAGAGATGCTTGCTACGCCCGTACGTGGTCTCCTAGATGATGATAGGGAATACTTACTTTGATGCTATTGAAGAGTGCAAGTCATTGGGGTTTGACTCAGTATCTTCGTCATTTACTTGCGAGTTTTTTGTTCTCCAACTCTGTGACAAGACCTGAGATTGTCTAGGATAAGACATGGAGACTATTGCCTGATGACATCTTACATAGGCAGAGATCAATATTAAGTTATGAAGGTTAGTCTTTCTACCAACAACTTTGAATTCATTACATATCATAACCCATTCAATGTGAAGTTCATATATATTGATCTAAATGATTCTTTATATATAGATCTTCAAATTGGTGATGACGAATTACATAAATTAGCGTTGTGCGAGATTGAAAAGCTCCTTATGTCTAAACAATAATAAGACCCTTAAAGATTTCCCTGCTATATATGTCATACCCAGACATGTCAGTCTATCATTGGAGATGTCCATCGATATGCACACAACAAACTTATAGCTGATGAGTTGCACTATGAAAAATGACAGCTACCAAACCAACACTTGACCCTATTGAATGGCTTAACAGATGAGCAATGGTATGTATATAACAAGATAAATTATGTTGTGCATTCAGGGTGATAGAAGTATGTTCTTTTTTTATACAGTTATGGTGGGACAGGAAAAACATATGTCTGGAATACTCTTGCGGCTGGCTTGAGATCACAAGGTAATATTGTCCTCACCGTTGCATCAAGTGGTGTAGCGTCTTTGTTATTGCCAAGTTGTAGGACAGCTCACTCAAGGTTCGCAATTCCATTGAATGTTGACGAGTTTCCTACGTGCAATGTCAAACAATGGATTCCGTCAGCAGAGTTGATTATAAAGAGTAAACTAATAATAATTTGGGATGAAGCTCCGATGATGAACAAGTATTGCTTTAAATTCCTGCACAAAACAATGAGAGATTTGATGAGGTTTGTAAATTGCAATAGCCTTGATCACCCATTTGGAGGAAAAACAATTGTGTTTGGTGGTGACTTCAGGCAAATGCTTCCCCGTTATTAAGAAAGGTAGCAGTAGGTAGGATATAGTTAATGTTGCAATTAATTCATTGTACTTGTGGAGTCACTGTGAAATTCTTACATTAACCAAAAGTATGTGGTTGCAGACTGCAACGGTGATGAATCTGCTCAAAATGAACTTAACAAGTTTGCTGATTGGATATTTCAGGTCAGTGATGGCAGGCTGGGAGTTTCAGTTGATGGTGCTGATGAAATTCAAATACCTCATGATATGCTACTTTTGAATTGGGATGATCCTATTTCTGCAATCGTCAATTCTACTTATGGTGACTATTTAGATAGTTCAAATAACGATCGGTATTTACCGGGGAGGGCAATTTTAGCACCAATATTGCATTTAATTGAAGAGATTAATGAGCATATGATTTCACTAAATGGCAATGACAACATCAGTTATCTAGTTCAGATTCAGCATGCCTTTCAGCATTAGACAATGAATTATTTCACAACATTCATACGCCTGCATTCTTGAACTTAATTCGGTGTTCCGGTGTACCTAATCATGTGCCCAATTTGAAGATTGGCACACCAATAATGTTACTTAGAAATATTAATCACTGTGCAGTGGTACTAGATTAGTAATTATCAGGCTTGACAAGCATTTCATTGAAGCAAAGATTATTACAAGTAATAACAACAGACAAAATGTTTTTATTCTAAGAATGACCTTAACTCCATCAGATACTAAGCTACTATTTACATTTTAAAGAAGGCAATTCCCAATAATAGTTTCTTATGGTATGACTATAAATAAAAGTCAAGGACAGTCTTTGTCTAAGGTCAAACTGATATTGAAAAAGCCAATGTTCACGCATGGACAACTATATGTTGCGTTGTCAAGGGTTACTAACCGATCGGGGTTGAAGATACTCATTTCACATGAACAATCTGAACAGAATGATTGGACAAGCAATGTTATATACAAGGAGGTCTTTCGAAATCTCTAGCCGATTTTTTGAATGAATAAATCAACAAGATTTGCAAGGTGCGACAGTAAAAAAGAGTTGATTGATGTAGTTATTTTTTTAGTAGCTTAGCCTTTTTTGGTTGCAAGACTGAATTGAGTTATTTTATGAACTTTTAGTGAAATGTCTCTACAAGTTGTTGTATGAACTTTTTGTGACATTTCTTTGTCATTTGATTGTTCATTGTTGATTGTTTCTACACTTTATCATTGCTGGTCACATATTGCCACCATATCACGTTGTGAAGTCAATTGTGCACTCAGGTGTAGGTCTTCCCTTATATTGAGGAAAACTTAATGGCATAGCAATGTTTAAAAGACAAATATATGCATTTTAGTGTTTGGTTGTGTATATTTAGCAGAAAGTATGTATATACTCTTACTTTAATTTTAATAGTCAGTAGAGGCTTTGCATAATATTATGTAACACATATTTCATTCCATACTCATAACAACTCAATGATTAAATCTGCGCAACGGTACGGGTCTAGAACTAGTTATTATTCACCTTCAATAGTTAGGGTTTGTTTGGTTAGGGAATATAAAAGTAAGAAAAAGTTTTAATGGATGATAATTTTATGCATAAACTTTATCACCCATAAAAACTTCCTCCATTTTTTTTAGTGAAATTGGAATCAATGATTCTTTGGTAAAATTAGGTCCTTTCATAATTGATGTTACCCTAAGAAGCAACGACACCACACTTCACGACACAACACACGATAGACGGGACACCAATTTTAAAATTTTACAGCTATAATAAAATCCTAATATTTTTATTGATATCAAATTACTAATTTTTAATACTTTTCAAACCCTTTTCAAAACATATAGAACATTCAAAATATTTTTATGTGTCAATACTTGCTAATTGTTCAAGAGTTCATATTATTATAAATTATTTAATATTTAAAATATTTTTTACTCAAACACAACTCAAAAATCTTTCGAATATAGCTCGAACATACTTAATCACGGCTAATCATTAATTTTTTATTTAGACACTTGTACAACATGTGTCAAATGAGTGTCTTTGTGTATGTCAAAGATAAAAACATGACAATTTCACGAAGTGTCCATGCTTCTTAAATGTTAACCCAAACTTCAATTTGGCAAAAGACAATTTATACATGTTATTTTTTATAAACAAATTGCTAGAAACATTGATCTCACAATTGAAAAAAAAAAAATAATAGAAGATTTCATGGTTACTTTCCTTCCTAACCTAACAGGTGCACTTCCAATTGAACTTATCTGTCATCTTAAGACCCAGTCGCTAACTACGTGAGCAACATATTGATGGTCGACTTATGCATATTAATTAATGTCAACAAGTTAAACATTTCCCACTTTCTCATACGACGACATTACCTCTAATTCCTCTGCAATCCAAAATCAGAATGCAAACATTATTGCGAACATAATTGTTGTCATCATTAGTATGACAAAGCTAATGCAGGTTACGGCTCTAGTTTCAACACAAGCAGATTCTCCTTTCACTTTCATTTATCCTTGACAAATGTTGTAACTAGAACTAGAAAAGAACGTTATGAACATGTGAAAATGAAATACTACTGACAAGGAATTAAAAAAAAAAATGAAATTTAAGGAAGCACATAACAACAATATCGGAATCATATACCTAACGTAGCATCTAAATCAATTTAACCTGAAAACCTGAGAAAAAGACTAATAAACTTGACCTAAACAAATCAGTAGTCCATAGACTTTGCAAGGATAAAGAGCAGTTATCCTAGCCACTGTGTCAAGGTCTAGCTCTCTTGTTGGTGCAAGCTGGACATTTGTAGTGCTTCATATGCTCAGCCCTCGCCGGGGTAACCTTCACACACTTTCCATGGAACCACTTCTCGCAAACGTCGCAACAAATCCAGAAGCCGTCATCATAGTTCTCTCCACATGCCCCGCACAGAGTATCTCCCTCTTCCTCACCCTGATCGTCCTCATCCTTGTACTTTAATTGGATTGCTTTCGAATGCTTCGCCTGAGATTCAGAACCTCGCTGCATTTTCCAACCCAATAGATATCACGACAGTATATAATTAGATTCCAATCGAGTGCCTAGATCTCATTCCAAATTGTATAAATTTTTTTGGTAAAATACTTACTTCCAGTTCAAATGTTAGCATCCTATATCCAACTAAGAACCCTTGCTTACACAAAGTTTAGACCGTTGAATCTTGAGTATAACAAAACAGTGACGGTAAAATTTTGGAGAAAGAGTTATTAGCTTCAGTGAGAAAAGCTATGCTTCTAACACACTATTAAAGTATTGCTAGTACTGGCCAGGATGATTTTCACACCTTCATACCTTAGATTTTGATTTGTTACTGCTATGATTAGAAACTGATGACTTTTCCTTTCCTTGTTTCTTGGCCATCACAGTAACCTCAGTTATTGTCGGAAGATCATTTATCATAGTAAATAATCTCTTCCTGCATGAAAATGAGAAGTAAATGTTACTAAATGATGACATCTCCTCAAATTAATTACCAACTTGAGAGTGTACAATGACCTAAGAGTAGTGAGAGAATGCAAACTGAAACATACTGACAAACTGGCAAATGAAAAATGGAAAAAAAAAATTAAATTATAATTCACTAGCGCCATGTAACCAGTATCAGGACAGCATAAACATTGAATACAACTCGGGCATAGAAAGTACATGTACGTTTGCTAAAACAAAAGATTCCCTCTAATTAATTAAACTTGTAAGATTTGAGCTGTATCAAGCTAAAAGATTATCAAGATGAAACCAAAATGTTTTCCTACTGCGGGTGTGTTTGGTGGTAAAAATGAGAGATAAATTTTCATTGTTTAGAATTGTGCATTTTACACATGAATCTAATCCATGACAATTTATCCCCTATTTTTACCCCATACTAGATGCACACTAAAAGGAACAGTGGTTCGCCGAAGTCCTATCCTAAAATAATTATACTCTTTTTTTTTCTTTTTTCAATTTTCTGATCTCATTCCTTTTTTACAACCTTGAAAAATGTGAGCTTCCCACTTCTTTCCCTAAAACCACGTGTACAATATTCATACCCTATCCATTATTCTTCCATTTGATTTTTGCTAGAATCAGAAAGTGAATATCAACAAGACTAGTAGGTAATTCTAACCAAGGATACAGGTAAATAAGATTGGCCACTGTTCCGAAGTATGTACCTCGGTCCACACTGGATCCTAGAGCTTCAAGGTAGGGCAATGGGTCTCGAATTCTCTAACGCTATGTGGGTACCTGAAAGGACTCCGACGCTCAAGTCAATAAGAGCTCAAGAGGGTATAGTAAGCAAGAGTGAATTGGTTTTCATACCTGGGGTGAGTTATTATATACTGAATGTTGTTAGGATTTTTCCACGTATCGCGGTAGGGGGAGGATATCTCGGCCCGCGTAACTGGGAGAGAGTATCTTGGAACCCGTGTTATCTCCAATGGGGAGAGGATCTCGGGGTTTATTACCTTTATAAAAGGGGGAGAGGATCTCGGAGCTCCCATCTAGTTGGCTCGTCGATAATTCGGTCGGGTTGGGCCAACCCGCGGACTCTTGGGTCAGGGGAATGGGTTTATATTGTGGGCCGCTAAGACAGGCCTTTATGGTCAAGTCCGTAACAGGAGCCCCCCAGCTTGAAGCGAGGAGTGGAACTCCGTGCTCGAAGTTAGATCTGTTGTCATTGATTCCACGGAGCATTGGGACTCTGGTGGTGGTTTGTCCGGGGAAGATGTGATTATTGGCGTGTTGTGATGTTTGGTGGTGTTTTCTGCAGAGGGCATGACGGTTGGGGTTTTTCCTTTGTGGTGTATCGTGCGATGAGACGTGGGTCTTGTCGTGGGGGATGTGTGCCGTTCGATTGATGCCACGTGTGTTAGTGAGTGGTTGTGCACGGATTGATGCTCTCTCGGCTTGACACGTGGTCGCATGGGTACAGGGATGTAATGATGGTTTTCAGAGGGAAATTGCTTCATTTTCTCCCTTTTTATTTCCCCTGGC
>QANU01016365.1:396357-420631 GCA_003254905.1 Nissolia schottii
CAGGCTTAGTTCGAATTTATTTCGCGGATTTTCTCGTCACCCCGAGTGATCAGTTCGGGGGAATTTTTTGTTGCCATGTTCTGGTTGCGTTTGTTCTTTGCAAGGTGGAAAAGATAAATGGTGTATGTATTATTCAATAATGGCTCCATGGCCTGTTGGTACAGAATGAATTTGTATTTGATGAGACTGAGTTTCAAAGATAAAATTTGCGAAGGTTGGTGGCGTTCCATGTCCGCGAAACTTCATTGCCGTTGAGAGTCGACAACTTGTACGCTCCGTGGCCAAGTTTTTCTGGTATAATGTGCGGGCCTTACCAGTTGGGGTGGAGTTTGCCTTGTCCTGGCATCTTGGTACCAATGTTCGCTCGTCTCATCACGGTGTCGCCGGGATAGAAGTTCCGTGGGACTACACTCTTTTCTTGATGGCTTCCTCCAGTATATGTACTTCATCTCTGCATTCTTCAATGAGGTCAATTTCTTCCGCCCTAACTTGGTCGTTTGCTTCCGGTGAGAACATGTGTATTCTCGGGCTTCCTTCACCTATTTCTACTGGTATCATAGCTTCTCCTCCGTATGCTAGGCGGAAAGGAGAGTGGGAAGTGGTTGAGTGAGGAGTTGTACGATAGGCCCATAGTACACTTCCCAATTCATCGGCCCATAATCCTTTTGCGTCGTCCAGTCTCTTCTTCAGTTCTCTTCTTCTTTAGTCCTCTTAGTATGACCTTGTTAGCGGCGTCAGCTTGTCCATTGGTTTGAGGATGTTCCACGACCGAAAATCATTGTTTCATTTTAAAACCTTGTAGGAATAATGTGAACTTTCTGTCTGTGAACTGGCTGCTGTTGTCAGAGATTATGGTTTCCGGGATGCCGAATCTTGTGAGAATGTTATTCCAGACGAATTTTCGGCACTAAACTGAGGTGATTGTGGCCAGGGGTTCCGCTTCGATCCATTTGGTGAAGTAATCGATGGCGACGATGAGGAACTTCCGTTGTCCTGTGGCTGGTGGGAACGGGCCGATGATGTCAATTCCCCACTTCTAAAATGGCCAGCAGGCTGTCGTACTTGTTAATTCCGTGGGAGGCACTATGTGGAAGTGGGCATGTTCTTGGCATCTTCTACATTTCTTGACGTATTCCGCAGAGTCCTTTTGGAGAATAGGCCAGCAGAAACCAGCGCGGTGTATTTTCAAAGCTAATGCCTTTCCGCCCATATGGTGTCCGCATGATCCTTCGTGGATTTCTTCTAGGACGTACGCTATTCTTTGTGATCCCATGCATTTTAGAAGAGGTTGGGAGACAGATCTTCTGTACAACTGGTCGTCGATCAAGGTGTATCTGGCGGCTTTTCTCTTGGTTATTTTGTCGTCAGGCGAGTCTAGTTGTTCTCCGTGGGTGACTTTTAAAATTGGTTGTGTCCAGCAACTTTGGGAGTTTTCAGATACATCAATTTGATTTACCCCGGTTGAGACTGAGGGGTGATGGAGGGTCTCTTGGATAAGCGTCTTGTTGTTGCCTCCGAGGCGGGTGCTTGCTAGTTTTGAGAGGGGGTGCCCTTTCGTTGTCGTTCCGCAGAACTTGTTTGATGTCGTGGCTTTCGAAGGAGGACAACATTCTTGTTACCAAGGATAGGTATTGTTGTAGGTTGGGGTCCTTAGCTTGGTATTTGCCTTTGACTTGGGCGACCACGATTTGTGAATCGCTGCAGACTACTAGGTTTGTTGCTCCGACGTCCTTTGCCAGATTAAGACCTGCAACCAATGCCTCGTACTCTGCTTGGTTGTTCGAGGTTTTGAAGTTGAATTTTACCCATCTCAAGCCGCAAGCCATTGGGTCATTCAAGGAGTACACCTGCTCTACTTCCACGGATGCTGGATGCGCCGTCGACGTACAGTGTCCACTTGTTTGACTCTGTGGAGTTTCCTTCCCCTGTGAATTCGGCTATGAAATCCGCCATTGCTTAGGCTTTGATGGCTACTCGGGGTTCGTAGCGATAGGTAGAGGTATAGGTTTTCCCCTTTCTCAGGTTTCATCAAGATGAGAGGTTGTGACCGATAAGACTTGAAATTGGTGAAGGCTTTTTGGCACTCCTCGGACTAGTCAAACGAGTTCATTTTTTTCATGAGCTTGAAGAACGAGAGTGCCTTCTCTGCGGAGGATACCATGAACCTGTTTAGTGATGCGATCCGCCCTGTCAAGCTTTGCACTTCTTTGATGTAGGTGGGTAGCCTCATATTCAAGATTGCATTACACTTTGCCGGATTTATTTCAATTCCTCGTTGGGTGATCGTGAATCCAAGGAACTTACCTGCCTCTATTGCAAAGGCGCACTTGGCCGGATTTAATCTGAGATTGTGGCGACGCAACGTGCGGAACACTGTTTTCAAGGTGCATGTCACTTCGTCTTCTGTGGATGATTTTACTATCATGTCATCCACGTATACCTCGATCAGGCAATTACGTAGTCAGGACCCATGTTGAGAAGATCGCCCAATTGGAAGCTGCCTTGAACCAATTGGTGCGGATAGACGAAGAATGAAGGCAAAAAAAGCTCTGCAAAGTTGCCGAGGAAGCCAAGAAAGACCCAGAGCGGTAGCAAAACCGCGCCAACCCTGAATCCCAACACCCCACTTTGACGGTCATAACCGCAATGATGGCCAGAGCCAAGGACTCACGAACGAGGAAGAACAAGAATCCATGTATAGAGAAAGATCAGCGAAGATAATACCAACCGTAGAGAAAATCGGCACAAACCACAAGAGAGCGAGGGGACGGGATAACCACCCCTTCTCCAATGAAATCCTCAACGCCATTCCCCCCCAAGGGTTCCGTCCGCCAATCGACATGGAGCCATACGACGGGACCTCGGATCCCCAGCATCACCTAGATGCCTTCGGACACCGTATGATTTTAGACGGGGCTTCCGACGCCATACAATGCAAGTCTTTTCTTGTGACCCTGAGGAAAGGCGCCTTAATGTGGTTCAATGCACTCCCCCCAAAGTGCATTCTGTGCTTTGACGACCTGGCCCAGCATTTCCTGGCCAACTTCACCACAAGGCAAACAAAACCCAAGACGGCAGTAAGCCTCTTGGGCGTCATCCAGAAGGGGGACAAGTCCCTCCGCCAGTACCTTGACCGTTTCTATGAGGAATGTGCCTAAGTGGAAGATTTGCAACCACAAGCAGTGCTCATGGGGCTCACCAACGGCCTTAAAAAAGGCAGCCCCTTCTCAAAGAACTTATCCAAAAGACCTCTGCGGAACCTAATTGAAATCCAAGAATGTGCAGAAGAATACCTCTACCAAGAGGAAAGGATGCAGGCCATAAAGAGCAATCCACCCTGCGAAGGACCACGAGATGGAGGAAACCCAAGGAGAAAGTTTGCCCAGTCGCCTCGCGCAGACCGATCTCGAAACGACCGCCCGCGGATGCCAACTGAGGGACGCTACACAAATTATACAGAGAGCTACAACAAAGGGAGGATTTCCCGAAGCCAAAGCCAATCAGGTCACGCCCAGGAGCAGACACCATGTATTGCACATATCATGACACCTACGGCCATACTACAGAAGACTGCGTGGACCTCAGAGACGAGGTAGAGAGCAGGGTCCACGGAGGAAGACTCAAGAAATGCGTCATACAGGAAAGGAAACAGAAATACGATTCCAGAGATGCTGAACAGAGACCCTATCCCAAGGACAACCGTGAAGGCAGAAGAAGAGACCTCCAAGATGACAGATGAGAAGGAGGATTCGCAGGAGGAGGATCCACCAAATCCGCAGCAAGAGACACCTGCAAGAAGTACTACAGCTGGAAAGGGAAACGGGAAACAAATCCCGCGAACCTCGGAACCTTCCTGATATCATATTCACCAGAGAAAACTTCGTACACACAACCCCGACCCACGACGATCCCGTGGTAATCTCGGCAACCCTGGTGAATGCGGAAGTCCGCAAGGTGCTACTAGATCAAGGTAGCTCCGCGGATATATTATTCAGAAGTTATTTCGACCAGCTTGGACTAAAAAACTCCGACCTCGAACATTACCCCGAGGACCTCGTGAGTTTCTCCGGGGAAGCAATCACCCCTGACGGCTACGTTTCCCTCCACTTGACAATCGGACTAGAACCCACTACAAGAACAGAAAAAGTTACGTTCTTAGTAGTAAACAAGCAATCCGCGTATAACATCATTTTAGGATGGCCCACGTTGAACGCCATCGACGCGGTCATCTCCACCGCCGCCCTAACAATGACCGCGTTGATGGCGTTCAACGTGGGCCGTCCTAAAATGATGTTATACGCAGATGGCTTGTTTACTACTGAGAACGTAACTTTTTCTGTTCTTGTAGTGGGTTCTAGTCCGATTGTCAAGTGGGGGGAAACGTAGTCGTCAGGGGTGGCTGCTTCCCCGGAGAAACTCATGAGGTCCTCGGGGTAATGTTCGAGGTTGGAGTTTTTTAGTCCAAGCTGGTCGAAACAACTTCTGAATAATATATCCGCGGAGCTGCCTTGATCTAGTAGCACCTTGCGGACTTCCGCGTTCATCAGGGTTGCTGAGATTACCATGGGATCGTCGTGGGTCAGGGTTGTGTGTGCAAAGTTTTCTCTGGTGAACGTGACATCGGAGAGGTTGCGAGGTCCGAGCGATTTGTTTCCCGTTTCCATTTCCAGCTGTAGTACTTCCTGCAGGTGCCTCTTTCTGGCGGATTTGGTGGATCCTCCTCCTGCGAATCCTCCTGCAATAGTATTGATGATTCTAGTAGGTTCTGGCCTTCTTTCTCGTCTGTCATCTTGGTGGTCTTCTCTTCTTCTGCCTTCACGGTTGTCCCTGGGATAGGGTCTCCGTTCAGCTTCTCTGGAATTCCGTTTCCTTTCATGTATGACGTATTTCTCGAGTCTTCCTCCGCGGACCCAGCTCTCTACCTCGTCTCTGAGGTCCACGCAATCTTCTGTAGTATGGTCATAGGTGTCATGATATGCGCAATACATGGTGGTGTCTGCTCCTGGGCATGACCTGATTGGCTTTGGCTTCGGGAAATCCTCCTTTCGCTGTAGCTCTCTGTAGAATTGGGTTAGGGACACGTTCAAGGGGCTTAATTTGTATAGCGTCCCTCCTTTGGCATCCGCAGGCGGTCGTTTCGAGATTGGTCTGGGCGGGGCGGCTGGGCAAACTTTCTCCTTGGGTCTCCACCATCTCGTGGTCCTTCGCAGGGTGGATTACTCTTTATGGCCTGCATCCCTTCCTCTTGGTAGAAGTATTCTTCTGCACGTTCTTAGATTTCAATTAGGTTCCGCAGAGGTCTTTTGGATAAGTTCTTTGCGAAGGGGCTGCCTTTTTTAAGGTCGTTGGTGAGCCCCATGAGAACTGCTTGTGGTTGCAAATCTTCCACTTGGGCACATTCCTTGTAGAAACTGTCAAGGTACTGGTGGAGGGACTCGTCCCCCTTCTGGATGACGCCCAAGAGGCTTACTGCCGTCTTGGGTTTTGTTCGCCTTGTGGTGAAGTTGGCCAAGAAACGCTCGGCCAGGTCGTCGAAGCACAGAATGCACTTTAGGGGGAGTGCATTGAACCACATTAAGGCGCAATTCCTCAGGGTCACAGGAAAAGACTTGCATAGTATGGAGTAAGAAGCCCCGTCTAAAATCATACGGTGGCCGAAGGCATCCAGGTGATGCTGAGGATCCGAGGTCCCATCGTATGGCTCCATGTCGGTTGGCTGACAGAACCCTTGGGGGGAATGGCGTTGAGGATTTCATCGGCGAAGAGGTGGTTATCCCTTCCCCTCGCTCTCCTGTGGTTTGTGCGGATTTTCTCTACGGTTGGTATTATCTCCGCAGATCTTTCTCTATACATGGATTCTTGTTCTTCCTCATTTGTGAGTCCTTGGCTCTGGCCATCATTGCGGTTATGACCATCAAAGTGGCATTGGGATTCAGGGTTGATGCATTTTTGCTTCCACTCTGCGTCTTTCTTGGCTTTCTCAGCAGCTTCGCGAAGCTCTTTTTGGCTTCGTTCTTCGTCCATCCGCACCAATTGGTTTAGGGCAACTTCCAATTGGGCGATCTTCTCAGCCTGGGTCCTGACTACGTCAGTCAGGGCAGGTGGGGGTAGAGGGTCATCCTGGGCGGATTGTTGTTGTTCCCGTGGTGTTCTTGGGTCATCCTGAGGGTCATCACCACACGGTAAGTCTTTCGGGTGTTCTTTGGAGGCATGGTGGTGATGGTGGATGCTTCAGGGTCCAAGAGAAGACGCGGGATGCCGAAAGATTCCCCACAAACGACACCAATGTTCCGAAGTATGTACCTCGGTCCACACTGGATCCTGGAGCTTCAAGGCAGGGCAGTGGGTCTCGGATTCTCGAACGCTGCATGGGTACCTGTAAGGACTCCGACGCTCAAGTCAATAAGGACTCAAGAGGGTATAGTAAGCAAGAGTGAATTGGTTTTCACACCTGGGGTGAGTTTTTATGTACTGAATATTGTTAGGATTTTTCCGCGTATCGCGGTGGGGGAGGATATCTCGGCCCGCGTAACTGGGGGGAGAGTATCTCAGAACCCGTGTTATCTCCAATGGGGAGAGGATCTCAGGGTTTGTTACCTTTATAATAGGGGGGAGAGGATCTCGGAGATCCATCTTGTTGGTTAGTCGATAATTCGGTCGGGTTGGGCCAACCCGCGGACTCTTGGGTGAGGGGAATGGGTTTATATTGTGGGCCGCTAGGACGAGCCTTTATGGACCAGTCCGTAACAACCACCACAATTATGTAAATGTTGAAAGAAAATAACTTGAACAGTGCTTCCATATCTATTTAGTTGTGGTTGCATAAGAGAAGGAAAAATGCAAGCCACAAAAATATAAGCCATTGCCTTGTAATTTTATATATATATATATATATATATATATATATATATATATTATTTGATACTCCATGGACAGGCACAAAATTTTATCTATCACAAAAAAAATTAATGACTGAGTTCTCCCCAGCTATTTTTGTTTTTGAATTTGAATGGAGATTCAAAGGTACAATACATTAGTTCTTAGGTACCCATCAGCACTATACATAGTGCAATAGGGAATAAATGCATGCCTAGTTTCAAGAACAAGTAATTAATACTAGTCTACTTCCTAGACTCTTATGCTTCCAATGCAACACATTAATCACGTGACTACATACATTTAGTCACCTATTTTATTCTCAACACTCCCCCTCAAGCTAAAGTAAGTATTAGTATAGACGACAGCATTGGTTTTCAACTACATCTGAACTGAAATTGAACAGTCCAAGTGTCTTTCTATCCTTTAAGTCAGAACCATAAGTATCTTTGTTCAGCCATACAGATACCAATACTATTTTCTCTATGCTGTCAAAATCACTATATTTTATAACATTGAGTTGCACAAACAACAAGGCAAATAGACAAGAGAAAGCCAAGCCATAGTGTGAGTCACTTGCTCATTCTTCAGCAGGCACACAGTTAGAGCCTCAGGCTAGGCTCCTTGCGCTGCTTGGTATTTAGCAGTTTCATGTTTTATTTCCCTCCTCTCAAAATACTACTTTCACTATGAATCACCTAAGAGTATTTAGCCTTGCATTGTGGCCCTTGCATATTTACACAGGATACCACAAGCTGCATTCTACTTGGGTCAGAATGTCAGCTAGTGATGCTAGTAATTAAGCATAATATCTAACTAAACCTGAATAATGAAAAGGTAAAGAATGCATATTCTAGCTCAACATTTAGTTACTTTTTCTCCCCAAAAAAAAAAAAAAAAACCCTGAAGAATGCCATATTGTCAACTAGTTGCAACTGTCAAGGTGGTCAAACTGTACAAGAGCCAATTACAGTGAATTAGGTACTACAACTTCCTTAAGTGCCACTGCTTACTTCTCTTATCTTTATTGTTTAGACATGCACCAATTTTTGTGTCTAACCATACCGTTCTTACAATCTAATGCTTTGAATATTTACTCATTCATGTACAAATAAAGCAGAAAAAGCACTTTTATAGACAAAATGAAAACAACGTCGAGGCATCAAAATAGTTGACCCTACACCTAAGCAACTTCCAATTAAATATATTCATTGTTAAGAAATATGAAAAAAATAAAAAAATAAAGCTATTCAGACGAGCACAACAATATATTTATAAAAAGGGACAAGGAAAACGCACATACCTATCAGCCCTATCAAATGCAAATCTAGCACCGAAGAAAAAAGCCACAGCAACTAGCCAAGCATCACAGTGAGCAGAAACCAAAGACAGCCATTCCTTCTCTGTCATCCCATCTCTGCCAAAGTTAATACCCAATGCGGGCTCCGGAAGCTCCGGGGGAACCTCCTCAACAGGCAGCTTGAGTTCCCACTGCCCACTAGGGAATCCATACAGGCAAAGATTTTCCTTCTCTGCATCACAAAGCCCACATAAATTGACTAAATTACCTAAACCAATAATTCAACAATACAAATAACTTCACATGATATTTAAAAAAAGAACAAAAATCCGCAATTTGTATTACAGCATGATAGCAGAATGGAGATACAGATTATATCCAGGTTACAACATTGGGGCCAAAGAAAAATACAAGTCCAGAAAATGTACGACATTAGTTTGCAAGAAAATCAAAGACCTCATAAACAAAATCCAGTATCCGGTACTTAACGGGGAAATAAAAGGTTTAACCAATGAGTTTATTCCAGTTGAAATAAATAACTCTTCTACAAATCAGCATATTCACCTATCAAGTAAACAAAATAGTACTCTTGTATTCTGATTTCCACACTTATGCACCAAAATGAAAAATTAAATGAGGCCATATACAAGGGAATGGATTATAATTTATCAGTTTGTTCCAGTTTAAGAAATTTTCAAAATAAAAAAGAACTAACAGATAAACATATCATACAAACTTTCTACCACCTTCATTTTTTATTTTTTTTTGGTAAACTTCTATCACCTTCTTATTAGCTTTGTAATAAATTGTACAATTACCTAAATTAAAAAATAAAAATAAAAATAAAAAATGTGCCTCCCGTTCCTTTTTCCTCCTAAATCCTCTATCCGAACATACCACTAGGGTTTAGGGATTGGTTTAAATGGAGGGAAAAGGGTGGGAAAGAAAGTTTTAAAGTAAACCCCATCCTCGTATTTTTATGATGACGGGAGGAAAGTGAGGCACTATCATGTAATCCCCAACACCCTATCCCTTATTATTAGTAACCCCAGGTCAAACTATCAGGGACAACACTGAAAACGATTGTTCTAATAGAGACTGTTAGACTAAGTTGAAAACCTTGTTTTTTTTCCTTTTTTGTGTAGAGACTAAATTAAAAATGATAGTCAAGCACGCTACAAAATTCATTTGTTAGATAAGAAAAGAATGAAAACCTCAAGTAGCCTACAACAAAAGTCAGCACCGAACTACCAGTCAAAACCCGTGAAGGTAATGAGAATTCTTTTCTTTGCTTCAAAATGTTTCCCAAGAATCCACAAAGAAAATAGAAAATTTCCAGTTCCAAAACCGACTTCCTTCTTCTCTTATTATAAGTTGGGAACCAACAACACAGCGACGAATGCATGATTACAAAAAGTGTGCATCAGAATTAAATCCTAAAAATTAATATAATAATAGTTTTACCGAAATGAAACATTACCGGGATCACACTTCTGAAAGAACTCTTGATAATCTGAAGAAAAGAAAGAAAAGCAAATTCATTTATAAAAAAATAAAAAAAGAAAAGAAGAAGAAAATGAAAGAAAGCAAGAATTGAAGCGATAAAAAAGAAAAAGAAAGAAAGACAGAAAATGGCGGGGGAATGGGGGGGGGCGCGGAATAAGGGTACCGGTGGTGAGGGCTTGAACCAAGGCAGACCTGCGGGCTTTGAAATCGTGGAAGACGTCTTCGACCGAGTGAAGAATGTAGGTCCCACCATCTCCCTCCATCACGTGACTCTCTTGAGTCTTGAGTGAGGGAGAGAGAGTGTCTCTGAAATTGGGTAATGGAGGGAAATGTAGCCAACTATTTTGGATCCCTCTCTCTCTCTCTCTCTCTCTCTCTCTCTTTTCCTCTTTGTTGTTCGCGGAATGTGGTTGGACACGCTCACAGAGGCACGCCGCAGATATTATTATTAATGGTTAATAGTGTTAACACACATTAAATATGTCTTCTAACCGCACAGTCAATGTACTGTATGACCCCACAAGTAAGTCCGTAAAGTCAACCCCACTTTTTATTTTGGGCCGCATTAGATAACTATTGTTTTTTAAAAGTATTTCAAAATTGTTTTAAATACATGCCAAATTGGGTGTACATAGGTGGGTTGGGTCAAGTTAAATGAAACTCATACTCGATAAAGAATTATATGACTTTGGATTGGAGTGGGTCAACTCATGTATAATCTAAAGCTAACCAAAAAGGAGATCGGGTCAAATTTGGTGACCTAACCTCGACCAAATAAGTTTTGGGTCGAGTTTTGTCATGGGATTGGACTGGGTCGTGATCATCCCTAAATTGCTATATATAAAATATTTTTATTTTGTTATATAATTAAATCTTATTACATAAATAAAAATGGTTAGCTCTCTTATCACTACTTAAAAAATTATCCATATTTAATAATAAGATTGGATGAAAGTGTAAATAATTTTTATATTGGTAATGTATAATAATTAATCTCTTAAATTTATGTGTTTAACTTTTTGCACTCGTGACGTGTTCTTGGGCTTTAAACATTAATGGTGTGTTTGGATTGATGTTTATAGGGTGTGTTACGGATTGGGTCGTAGGGCCCATTCTGCGGGGCACCCATCTTGATTAACAGCCCAACAAAGCCAGCGCAGCCCATACTGGCCCCAAATGGCTTGACCACCGACACGCCCCGAGATGGCTCCCCCCAGCAGACATCACGCCGCAATCCCAGGAGACAAAACGGAAAAGATATCCGCGGGATTGAGGAAATTACAGGTGTCATTCAGGTATATAAACAGGACCAACACGCTAGGTACGTTCTCAGACTCTAGACCCCCACCTTTCAACAAACATCTCGAACCTCTTCTGACTTAAGTATCGGAGTCCTTGCAGGTACCCGCCCCGGTCGACCCTCATCATTCCGCGGAGCTTCAGGATTTGAATCGTATCACTCCGGTACAGGGTGGGAATTGATTCTTAGCAACAGGAGGAGAAATGTAAAATTTTCAATTCCAAAGATCCAAATTTGATTATAAGGTGCCATATCGTAAACTAAACATCCACTAATTTATATTGAATAGTAATTTTTTGGTACATTTTTTTTAATTTATAAGAAAAACATGCATATGCAGGAATTTATGTAATGTTAGAAAATTAATGCCCAAATTCCATGCAATCCAACGATTACACACTATGTTGCACGGGTACAACACAATATCTGCTACATGTACACCAAAAGCCATACACCATACATACACCTTGTACTTATATACATAAAGTTTGTGTTTTAACTCATGTAATATTTGTGCACTTAATTAAATATAGTTGAGAATATTATTTACAAGTTTGTAATGTTTGTGCACTCGTGAGAATAAAGTTTGTGCATTATTAATGTATGTATGGGTGTATGAAATTGAGTGTACATATAACATTTTTGTTATTTTTGCCCGTCATTTTAAGTAGCATAAAACCACAAAAACAAATCTCTGTATATTTATACAAAATATCAATTACTAATTTATGGACCAATACTTACATCCAATATCATGTCGAAGCATTTTCTACATAAATGCATATACAATCAAGTGCCTGTGAATAATACCCAATACCACTTTTTGTCCATTTTAGTTTCTTCAAATAGCATTATCCTATTCCTGTAATTCAATCAAGTCACACCATGTGTGATTTATAAACAAGAACTAATATCAGCCCAACTGAAAAAAGTTTGAAAGGATAGCTCTGATTTTGAGTACATTTCTTCTACCTTTCGGTTACTGTAATTCTACTTGTTTACACAATTTTTCATGGTCCGTTGCTTTGTATAGCCTGGTCATGGATCATAATGGTTTAGATAAATTACACTAACTTTTTGGGAGACCTTTTGCGTGTTTGAATGATAGTATATACAATACCTTTCAATTCATCATGTGATGTCACACCTAAAAGATACTTAATGTCACGTTCTATTAAAATGTTAGGGATGTAGTTATGATATCGCATAACCTCCAACGTCAATAGAAGTCGATATAATTTTGTAAAATGAAAGATATCGTGTAATATTGCTTAATCTCAAGAAAGCTCTTCATAATTTACCCTAATGGTTTGGGACTGGGGAAACATCCTTGCGGAGGTAGCAAGGCTTCGAACCCAGCAGCTTGAACCGAAATGGGGTGAGTTTGGTTGGGCCAGGCCATGACATGAAGCTTAATGGTCTCATTTTGGTCTATTGTCAAATTGAGTGCGTCCTTAATTTTAAAGGGGTCACAACAATGTATAAGGCCGGAAGAGCAGACACTCGTTGGCAACAAGCTCTTCCCTTCTAACCTAGAGAGTACAAGGAGGTACCCTCTCGCAAGTGCCTCTTCATAGAGTTCTCTAACTCCAGCACGGTCAGCGGCTGAACCTATGACCACTGAGTAGATGCACATGAAACCCTGGATATATTTTGAGCCAACACTTAATTTAGTCCAAACATTTTTTTGTTTGACTTTAATTTTTAATTTAAAAAAATTAACATTAATTTAATTCTAACATTTTTTATCTGACATTGAAATTTTTTTTACATTAACATCTTAAAATTTGACATCAATTTAAGGTGCATTTGTTTCAAAAAAAAAATTATAAAAAAGTCACTTTTTTTTACCCAAAAAAAATCTGTTTTCATGTATTTTGATAATTTTTAAAAAATAATCTAAATTAAAAAAAAACTGTTTTTAGTTTTTAAATATGAGCTGAATAAAATAGCTTCTTGAAAAAAAAATGCACATTCAATAAAATGATTTTAGTAGAATTTGATGGTTCAAACTAAATTGATATGAAAAAATTTTCAAAACTTAATTCACGTCTGAATGAAAATATTAAGACAGAATTGCTAGAAAATGCATGGCCAGTATATTTGGTATACCTCTTCTGTTCTTTTCATTTCCATTCCCAAGCGTCTTTCATTGCTTTGTGGGATCAATTCTATTGGAACTTCTGCTAGTCCAGGTAAAAACCACAACCTTATACCATGCTTTATTTGGGTATTGTTGATTTGTTGCTTGAAGCTGCCTGTTTCTCCTTTTAAGAAATTAGATTTCTCCTGTGCAATATAGCAGTAGATTTGAGATTGACTCATTAGTGCTATACACAAGTTAGAGGCTCCATAAGATTTTACCATCACCAAATTGGCTAGCACATCAAGAAGGTAAAAGTTGTTTGTGTCCTAACTCCTAAGAAATGTGAAGGATAAGTATGTGAGTTTTGTTATTTGAATGCATTTGTTTAGGTGTTTGTGAGTTGAGTTTAGGAGAGGAAGGAGAGGAAAGGGAAGGGAGATTAGGGAGTCTTAATTATGTTTGAGAATTTTAATTTCAGGAAGGAAAGGGTTTGAAGGGTTTTGTAAACCCTAAAACTGTCCAAACTACTCCATTTTGAGTTTCTCAAATTGGGGGCAGGGGTTTTGAGAGTTTATGGTGTAATACAAAGTTAAAATTTTATCCTTTTCAAATGTAGTTTTTCGCAATTTTTTTTCTTTTTCAAAAGATTTTTTTTCAAAAAAAATTCCAAAAAAGTTTTTCCCAAAAATATTTTTCAATTTTTTTAAAAAAAACATTATTATCCAAAAAAATTTCCCAATTCAAAAAATATTTCTCTAAAAAAATTAAATAGTATGATGGAGGATAAAAATACATCACAAATTCTCTATTTTCCTTCCTCCCTCTTTATTTTGCATTCCCAAACCTTCCAAACCCCTTCCTATTTTCCCCTCCTTATCCTTTCCTTTCCTCCCGTCTCTTAACTCTCAAACACACCCGTACTGTATCTATCAATACCAGAGATTCATCTGTAAGTAGTACAAATTTCATGTTAATAAGTGGAAAATCAAATGAAATGTGGTTGACAACAAGAAACCATCAAATTTATCTATGAAAAGTTGGCAACCGACTTCATAATATCCCTGACATTTGGAAAACCTCTCCCAAGATCCTGAAGTTGGCAAAAATAGCTAAAGTTAGTCTTTAAGTTAATCAAAGAAACTAACTTAATCGACTTTTGATAACTTCAAAAACTTAGGAAAAGTTTTCAAACACCAGGGGATGAATTTAAGTCAATTGCACCTTTTACGCCTTTTACGGACTAATTTGACAGTTTACTCGGTTGATAACATTATCAGTTACAACTCCAACACTTTCGATTATCCCCACTCCAACATCTGATTCTTATTATTGCACACAAAGTCCTAAGTTTTCGATGGATTCAATAAATGAGTACGTAAAAATATCATTACTCTTAAGTGCATTACCGTGGACATAATTTGCTCTGTCTGGATATTGACAAAGACAAGAGGAACACCGGAGGAAATTGATGCACTAAACCAAGCCATGCATCTAGCTGTAGTAGCATTGACGCAATGCTCGCTCTCCAAGGGAGAAAACATGATGGAGCTTATGACTGAACAATTTTGGTCAAGCAGATGAGTGTCTAGTTTCACCTTCCAGTCATATCTGATCCCTCTTCTGCGAAATCCTCTGGCATCTGCATTTACTGCTAGTAGCTTCCTGCTCATTTCTGCAAAACTTGAAAGGAAAATATTGTCTCAGAATGTTTCAGCACTCCTTAATTTAAGGATAAGAGAATAGGTTATCTTGTACATTTCCTTTTTTTTCTAAACCCTATTTTGTTCCTTGATAGACGCACCAATTTTTTAGTATTGGTTTCTATAGTTTAAATTTTTTTACATAGTCTCTATAGTTTCCAACTTCCGACCATTAAGGTTCTGATCTTTAGGCACTGGAATCAAAATAAATTAAACTGTAAAAACCAATCATTCATGAAAAACAAGGAAACAACTTCTTGTGAGAAATAGCGATTATAGGAACCCAAATTTGTGATACTTCATAATTTATAAGGATTAAAACCATAAAAAATATATATTATAGGGACATAAACCAAAATAAACAAATTTTAGGTACCACAATCTTGTTAAAGCCAATTTTTCATTATGATCCAAGTCATAAATTCATATGTGATCCTACGAGAACAAATCACTTTAAGTGAATTTTTTACATGATCTTATCATGTGTGATATCTCATTATTAATTGAGAAGATGAGACTCGCATATGACATATGCAATACAAAAATTAATGCTAAAAGATTACATATGACAAGATCATGTGAAAAAACACACAAGAGACAAGACGATCCATTTCGTTAAACGGTGAACATAAATGAAAGTTTACTTGGCTGTGTACCCTGCAATTCAGTGCACTGCTCAATTGTCAAGTCTCCTAAATCTACAATATGTCTTTGATCATTAGCAGCTTGAACAGTATACTTCTTTTGAAGCATGGAGCTTCTCTGGTGCATAACGCCCGCCTGGAGTATCAATACTCCATTACCCCTTCTAACCTTTAGCCATATGAATCCCACTCGTGGGTTAATCTTCCCAAGCCTTTCCCTGAACTCAGATTTTGATTTCACTGGAACAAAGGAATCATCAGCATCATCATCATCATGGTACTCAGCAAAGCCTTCAATGATGTCTCCGGGCAGTGGCATGGTCCCATCCCATTCATATGAAAGATCTTGCTTCACTTGTTTCACACAAACATGTGTCTGATCTGACCCCATTTTAATTTCCTCCTAGTAGATGATGATGATCCTGGACTTTGACTATGAAATTGGGAAGAATTGAAGCCAAGAGATCTAGAATTGTTAAAAGAAATGCTGCAGTTATTATGGACCAGCAATGAACATTTCAAGGAGGCAAAACTTGTTTCACATGTTAAATTTTAGGCAAAGTTACGATTTTGTCCATTATTTTTATATGATTTACTAATTTAGTCCTTTTTTTTATCAATATTATTTTCCACCTTTATCAAAGTTATTATTTGGTCCTAACATTTTTATGTATCAATTTAATCTTATACGTTTTAAACTATTATCAGTTTGATTTGATGTTAATCACAAAAAACTAATTTGATAGTAATTTATAACTTAAAATATCCAATTAATATAAAAGAAATTAAGATGCCAAATTGATTTGAAACACAGAGGATTAACTTTATAAAAAAAATGTTAAAATTGATGAATAAGATAAAGGTAGATGAAAAGCAAATTAATTTTGCCAAATATTTTTTTTGTCATAGTCTGGTTAATGTATCTGTTTGAATGCTAACATTTGTTCTATGTTATGATCGAATTGATATATGCCACAACGGCAATTTGCCAAGACGGCTCTGGCCGGTCATTGCCAACAGCCAGGTGCAAATTCTAAGTGAAAGTTACATTCTTTGTATGAATATTAGTATATTACATTTACAAACACACGAATACAGACACAAATGAAAACGGCAACCACATCGAAACCAATTGCAGTTTGCAGACTCTCAAGCTCGATGGCAAGTGTATGTATTTTAAACTAAAACACCTAACACTATGCGGTTATTTCAAATTATTGAAAACAGCTTCAACTAAAAATATTATTTTACTTTAGAACATTCATGTATTCATGTAAAAGTGATATAACTTTTTAAGTGATTATGAGTTTATATTTATATAAATGTTTTTTTTATCACACTTATATTGCATCAAGTAAAAAAATTACTATATCATAATAACTTATAAAATATAGTATAATATAAATTACTATAGCAATGAGAGAATGTGAGAAATGACTTAGAGAAATGGGATGACGAGATTGAGAAAGGGATGGGGAAAAGGGATAAAAGGATTGAGAAGGGGATTAGAAAAAAAGGGCGGTTTTAGGAGGATAATTAGAGGAAGGTGGAAGTGAATTAGAGAACTAAATTAGGGTAAATTAAACTGAATAGGGCTTCTAGAGTAGTGCTTCATCAAGAGGTTGTCACCTAGAAAAATACTCTAATGTGACAATATGTAAAGGCCTTGTATTACATACAGTGCTAAAACACTTTTTGGAATACAGATTGATGGTCCTTTGAACTTCATAATTAAATTTTTTTTCTACATATCAGCAATAGCGACCTCCGCAAAGTGATTGGTAATGCAACCAGTGTCAATCTACATTGTTGAAGTAAAATTCTATTTCTATATAAAAGTGAGGAAGCACCCTACTTTTTGTCCACATGAAAGCACTTTTAAATTGTGCATAAGTCACATGTTAGATTAGCTCCTTTGCTGAAGCAACCCCAATTTTCAAAACCTACGGCACAATCCTCGATGGGTTTTAGGTACCATTTTTGGTGTATTTTCCCGTTATAGGTTGTTTTGCTAATGAAAGAAGTCACAATATTTATAAAAAACACAAGTAAAGCTTTGTCGAATTATTTGGTCAACTTTGACTAATGTTCAGTTGGTTGATGTAGTTTGACACTTATTCCTCTTAAGCAATTAATGTCATGAGTTTGATTGAGTTTTATGAATGGGAATAGACACGCTTTGAAATTAAAGATAGAAAGCTGAAGCTAAAAAAAGCAAAAGATGGAGAAGACTCTGATTCAGATATTACGATAGAAGATAAGACTTATATTCAGATTTGTGACGAGTGAGAATTACTTATGGGTACTACTTTTGCACTTATCTATGCTCTGTTGTGGTCATTTTCCATTGCCTAATTATTATACTTGTTAAGATTAAGGTTCATGTCTCACTATGTTTTCTTAACCAATCTTTTAAACTTACAATATACCTTTTACATATTGAAAACTTTTACGAGCTTATGATTTGAGTTTGTTGATATTTCATAAATTTACTTAAATTGTTGGGTTTAACAACCTTGATAAGTCCATTGCTTACAATTAATCTAGTTCAAGTCATCACTGTATAAGAGTAAATCTCTTACCCGCTAGCTACAATTTAGGCTCTAATTGAGACAAGGAAAATATAGTTATAGACATCCATAATTTTTATACTAATTGCACAATAGGTCCAAACTAAAGAACCCAAGCCCAAGAGTTTTGTTTTTCTTTATGGGAACCCAGGCCCTAGAGTTGAAGAAATGAAGCTAACTTATCTTAAACTTGACCGATAAAGTTAGTTACTCCTTGTTAGTGTGGTTAGTTATGCGATTCATTTGATAGGAAGAACCTGTATCATTAGTCATTACCTTTCATTTGTATGAGCCGGCTGTTATTGGGATAGTTTTAACAATACTAAAGGCAGGAAGTGTTGTCTTAACTATGTTTCTTAACTTCAACATTCAGTTAAAGGATCCAACTCTTCCCAAAATTACAGAGGCATGGATTGATGTTAAATCTCAAACTTTCAAAAAGAAAGAAAGAAGAGTTTAGAAGGTTATAGTGAAAAGGCATACTTAAAAATTTTATTTCTTCAAATTTTGATGATCTTATAAGAGGGAGACTTCTTCCTTATATATAGAGGGAAGAACATACTTACGTAGCCTTTCAGAGATGAGGTCGAATATAGTATAGACTAATACACTACACACCTTTTATTTACACCATGCACGTAACTTATTATAAGTATGGATAACTTCATTATCTATACTTCAAAACTATTAATCTATACGATTATTAAAGATGATAAATAAAGACTAACTGTTTTTTTTTATTTATCCTCATTAAATTGAATAAATCTTTCAGTTTCATCCCAATAATAAAATAAAATAAAACATTTCTACAAATCTATATTTTTATATCCAGTAAAATCACTCTTCACCTACATCATTCTACTATAAATCAAGATTCTCTCCTTTTAAAACGAAGATAAGAAGGTTATATTGACCATCTCACCATTCATTTAGAGTCATTAACACGATTAGTCATATAAATAAATGGTGAGATGAATGGATCTTGTAAGATATATATAATTAAAAAAAAAAAATTGGTGCGTTATGTAGGATATATTCAACAGTAGATACAAATTCTTTTCTACAAAATTCATCAATAAGATAAATAGAGATATATCATTCCCCCACATGCACCTTTAACCCAGATTCACAAAAATAACTAAAGTTTATAGTTACTAATGCATTATTATTTTCTAGGTGTGCCATAGATTTAGTGTATAAAAAATTTATGTCTGGCCATCATTTTCCGAAATAAAAAGTTTACAGTTACTTGCCAAACGACTGCTTAATTACTTAACCAGTAAGACTTTCCTATAAACAATAACAAATCATATTTCAAGTTTTTGTGACGTATAAACAGATGGTTCATGCATGCTAAGCAAAGCAGCGCACACTACTGAATTATGATAGCAGCTAAGCAGTGACCTGTTTATTTATTCATTCATTTATTTATTTATTGTTCTCCCTCTTCTTTAATCTTTTACTTTCCTTTTCCCACCCGTGCAAAGAACACTTGAAATTAAGAAAGTATGAAAAAGAGAAAAAAAAGGAAAGAGAATACAGATATTTACATTCAGTTTATGCTGATGATGATGATGAGATGAAGAATGCTGTTTGTTTTCTTTTTACGATTGCTTTTTTTTTTGGTGCATATTTTTTTTGTGATTGCTTTAATTTTTGCCTTAATTTAATCTACATAATATTCAAAGCAAATCTCAAATGTTTAATTCAAGGCCTGTACAAGAAAAATGTTTAATTCAAGAGACTTCAAGTATAAATTAATTAAGTGCAGTACTATAGCCTCATTTTGTGCTGTGGTATGTATAACTTATGGTTAAATATGTTTTTAGTTTCTTATAAACTTAGAATTTTGTATTTTATTTCTCATAATTTTATTTTATTTTTGCTAAAAATCGTCCCTTATAAAAAATGTGTAAGGTTTTAGTCTCTATCGTCATGTTAAACAGTTAACTGCTGAAATGACAGTTAACTTGGCCACATTGCAAGTCACGTGCCACACCCCAATCATTGCTTTCTCTATTTACTCTTGCGTTGCTCAAAGCGTGCGTTTGTTGTCTTCTTCTTCTTCTCCACTACAATTCCGTGAGCCTCCGCTTCCGTCGATCTAAGCGAAGCACCCACACGCCCTCATTTGCTTCTCTCCTCGCCCCTCTCTCACCTTCGCCATGTAACTAAGTTAACTATCATATCAATAGTTAACACATTAACATGATGGCAGAAACTAAAACCTTACAAAAAAAATTATGAAGGATGATTTTTAGTAAAAAAATTTATGAGGAATAAAACACAAAATTTAAAATTTATGAAAGATTAAAAACATATTTAACCTGTAACTTAACTAGAAGGAAGAAAGATTAATCTCATAACTCTTGATTACTCCATTATTGGATTGAGTTTGCTAGTAGCACTTGGATCTCATCACAAGACACAGGATACATAAACATTAAAAATATGTTTAGAGACAAAGATGAAGACAAAAAGCTTAAAACTTATTTATGTTTTGAGATAATTTTTAAATTAATTTGTGTACTTTCAAAATATAGAGACACAAAAAACATGTCCCATAAACAATTTTTAAACTTTTTTCTTTACCTTCAAAAGAAAAAGGGGTAGGAGACACATCTCTCCTGTTCTCCTATTTTGGTCATCTTTATTGCAAGATAAGATTAACTAAACCGATGCTACTTAAACATTTGATATGAGAGATTGGACAAGAGGATAGAAACATAGAAAAATAGACAAAGACAATATTTGTCTTTTTAGACCCAATTTTGTGTTTCACTTAAAAATTTTATGTTCCCTATATTTTAATTTTAGTAAAATAAAAAAATACGAATAAATTTTATCCACGTGTCTTTATTTCTTTGTCTTATTCTTAATATCCAACCAACTAAGAGCTTAGAGAGTCTGTGCCAAGCTTCATTTCACTCTCAGTAAGATGTTGGCACCAAGCTAGACACCTCACAATAAGCACAACTCTTAAGCATGCAATGCACGTGACGATTGAACCACCCCCCCCCCCCCAGATTAACAAAGCTGTGCTCATGCAAGTGCACGTGGTGGTGCAACAACACACATGCACTTTCACTCTGACAAAAGACCTGAATCCGTCAAGTGAAGAAAGAAACAACTGTGGCTAGCAATTGTCAGAGGAAAACTCCCCAGTCCTAATTTCCTAGAGAGAAATTATAGAGAGTCATATTTACTTAAAATATTTGATAAATAATGTCCTCTTAAAATAGAAATTAAAATATTATATATTATATAATTTGAAGTATAATTTTAATAAAATTGTTTCAGCAACCTACAAACTTTTTTTTAAGTAAATCTTTAAATATGTATTTAGAGTTGTCATTGCCAAAGTCAGTTTATTCATAATAATTTATAAGATTGTAACAAATCAATTAAATTAATTTTTAAGAGATAACAATTTAACTAATATCAAATTATTAACTTAATTAATGAATATAATTATTTTTATAATTTAAGAACAAACTTAATTGATACTAACAATTTTAAGAATAAATGTAAAGGTTAAATGAGAATTTTTCTAACATGCTAGGTGCCTAGGGGAAGGAGAGAAGAGTACCAAAGTATATAAAGCGAGAGTGAGACCCTAAAATGGAAAAAGAGAATTCCCACCCAACCCAAAAAGAAAAGAAGATGCTCATAGCCATAGGACTGATCAGCTAGCTGTGTGCTTTGCTTTGCTTTGTTGGGAAAAGAGAACTGTTCCTTTCTTTGATCACAATCTTGAATCTCTCTATCTTTTCTTTCATGCTTCTTTGCTTACCTTGACTAAGACTACAACTATCTGATTGGGATCCTCACTCACTATATCCCTTTTGTTTTCTATTCTTTTCACAAATAATAATAATTCAATAATGGGAATAGTATCTGCAAATTCTAAAATTAAATGAAATAGGTCCCATATTGGGAGACTACAATTGTTCCCTCAATTCAAATGTTAACATATACAAATGTTTAATATAGTAGTAATTTTTTAAAATTAAAGATAAATGATAGGATTTCGAAACATAAATAAAATAAATTTTACATACTATGATAATATTTTTACATTAATATTTTCGTTCTCTTCTCCTATCTTTAATCACCCTATTTGATCCACTATGATGCAGGAGTCAAATTTATCTTCCTTAACTAAATAGTAGACTGTGTCTTCCAGAAAGGTATTGCAAACCTTTGGAATAAAGCACAAATAAGTGGTAACCAAAACTTTAGTGAGTGTATAGGTATTCCAACCTTTTTTTAGTGCACTTACTAAAGTTTTGGTTATCACTTAATTTTATATTAAACACTATTGCACTTAAAATTTAAACCCACCCCCTCACCCATTCTACCTCACTTATAATTATAGTTATTAAACTCGACCTAGTGACCGACTAAGCCGAGGACCAATGGGTTACTGTGTCAAATGCTAAAGCGGATATAATGAAATGATACAAATAATTAATAATTTAACATTGTATATAATTATTAGAATATCATAACATAATAGCACATTTTTAGTAACAATTTAGTTATATAATAATATATCTAGTTTAAGAGGCATCATTGCACAACATAATAAATAGCCTAGTGGTAAGCATAAGCTTCCTCTTTCCCATGGTCACCAATTCAACTCTAATATTTGACAAAATTGAGAATTTTGAATTAATTTGCCCCATGTGACTTATGAACCAACCGACTCGACAGTGTTGTCACAAGCATTAATATACAACAACGTTTTTTGTTGACATATGCAATGAGAGAGGATGCAATGCCCCATTTTCCATAGACTTTTAGCAACACTTTTCATTCTAACACAACACTTTTTAGCCTTTGTTAAAAGCCAAAAATGTTGTAGTGCTTCCTTGGCCTTGAAATGTTCAGTTGATCCCCAAATCTAGATCCAAATTGGCACATGAGAGAAGTTTCTTCTCCACTTTTGGGATGGCAATGTTCCATGTTTTTAAATTTAGTAAGTAGTTTTTGAAAAGCTAAGGTGCATCTCTTACAATTCGGGGAGCATATACATCTCTCTCTCAAAGAAGAACTAGAATGTGTTACCTTCATGATCTTGGATTCTGAAGCCTTCTGGTCTTCCCTAAATTGCAAGCAACGTTGGTTCCATTGTGTCGACACTAAAAAATCAGTCTACCATCAATTGACCAATGAGGCTCTTTGAGCACTCATTCAAGCTTCTATGAATGTCTTCATCTTTGACTACAATGATGTCATCATCAGTCTCTAGTGTATTTTCCATGAAATTGTCTTCAGGTTGCTGCCTATGATGGTTGTTGTTGCTTTGGGGGTGTGGGTCAACGAAAGGGGTGGTTGGCTAGATTTGTCGCCAATGTTGATGCCTTTAGTGATGGGACGTCTTGCTGAGAATTCCATTTGTTGGAGCACAATGTGATTGCTTTCAACTGCCAATTGTTGTTTTGGCTCTGGAAAGAGATGAAGGAGTGATGGCGGTGGACGCTGGGTGAGATTTGTCGTCGGATTTAGGTGGATAAAGGAAGGAATTAGGATTGGTTTACGTGGTTTGTGAGAGGTAGAGAAGAAAGGCTGAGAGCATGAGATAAAGGTAGAAGCAGTGAAAATGTCGAGAGGATGGTAAATTCCAATAGAGAGATCAAATTTTGACAAAGAAAGCGTTACTAGAAGGAAACCCTAGCAAAGCCACATTTTTAACCTAGCAGCACATTTTTTTTATTCTAAATTTAAAATAGATATTGTTAATTAGTCATTGTTTAGTTTAATTTTCTACTTAAAAAATATTACGATTAAATTATGTATAGTATTTCAAAGGATCAATAGCAAAAGCGCCCGAGAAAGGAATGCAACCACCTCCAGAGAGTGTTAAGCTGTCATAAATTGTTAGAGGTGGTTATTCTATTATGAGAGTAGTTTAGTGTGTGTTAAGTGTCATATTTACGCAAATCCAACTAGTAAAATAACACCTGTTTGCGTAAGATTTCATAAATTAATTGACTAAATTCCCCACTTTTGTAGGATTTATAAATATATTTTAAAGATGGATGCAAGCATAATAATCAAGGAAAATCCCACAAAGAATGAAGCATAGAGCAAAGGGATAACAAGCAAGAAAAATATGGAAACCCGCTCTGCGCAATAGTTAGTAAAAACGCGATAACTTGAGCTACAGATATCGGATTGAGGTGGTTCAAATTGCTACTTAAAGCTAAGAGAGAGATCTACAACTTTGTAGTTTTGACTGAGCTGAGCGTCCGCTGAGCGCCCGCTGAGCGGCCCCACCTAACATTCT
>QANU01016365.1:421256-488091 GCA_003254905.1 Nissolia schottii
GATGCATGAAACTATGATGTGATTAAAATTCCCAACAAGCTCCGGAACTACCTCTGATTTGTTTCCTATTTTATTTTCCTGTCTTTTATTTATTTAGTCTATTTAAATATAAATCAAATCGCAAATCTTTCACCTCATTGTTTAATTAAATGAACTCAAGAACGGTATTTTTACAACTCCCTGTGGGATCGACCATACCCTGTACTGCAATTGGATTCCTTTGGAATCTGAAAGCCGTAAAGTAGGTATGTATATAAATATTTAATTTGAACGACAAAAGCGCATAGAAGCTTTCTACGAGCTTGGCATAGTTGTGACAAAATCTAAGCTGTGTCAAGATCTTAGAAAGTGGTTAAAAAGGCTTTCATCAGTGTGTACTTAGTCACTAAAGTAATAGGGTGCTCCATTTTGTTCCTATATAAGCACTAGTTGTAATCCTTTACTTCAATTCATGTAATTCAATCAATTTTTCCACTTTACTCTTCCGAAATTCCTTTTCTATGATTTTTCTTAGATGGTATCAAAGCTCTCGTTCTGAGAGCTCTGTTGTGCATCATCACAGTTCGCTGCAATGGTGAAAGGAAACAAGAACACAACAACAAGTTCCACATCAAGAATGTTCATCGAAGGAACCAGAAATACAGATCCATTGCAGCAATCAAGTCCCTACTATCTCCATGCGAGTGAGAACCCCTCGCAAGTCATGGTTTCTCATATCTTGACTAATGGAAACTGCCATGTTTGGGCGCATTTAATGAAGCGTGCGTTGATTTCAAAGAACAAATTTTGTGTTATTGATGGTTCAATTCCAATACCAGATCTGTTTGATCCTATCTTTAAGGCATGAGATGGTGCATTCTTGGCTGATGCATACAATTTTCCCTTTCGATTAGTCAAAGTATTGATCCAATCAAGTGTGCTGCTAAAGTTTGGAGAGATCTGAGAGAACGATTCTCCAAGAATGATATGATGAGGATCTCGGAGCTACATCAAGATCTGTACGAATTGAAGCAAGGTAATCTCACTATTACTCAATTTTTCACTGAACTTAAAGCACTTTAGGATAAAAATTGGGAATTATAGGTCTCTATCACTGTATTTTTCCAGTTAGATTCACTTGCATAACAACCTCAAATCTTAGAACTTATAGACAATAGGATTATATTCTGAGATTCCTTAATGGTTTAAATTATGAGTTCTTGCCTATAAAAACGCAAATTCTTCTTATAGGTTCGATTTCCCCGTTGAATCGAGTTTTTCCAATGGTTTGTCAATAAGAGCGACAATCTATAGTTGCAATCTAAGATGAGTCCATTGTTCTTGCCAATGTTGCACGTAGTGGCAAACCAGCTAAAAAAGGAAAAGGTTATGATAAAAGAAAATCATGCACATTATGTGGATTTAATGGCCATATGATGGACGAATTCTTCAAGAAGCATGGATATCCACCGAATTTTAAGTTTAAGAACAAGCCTTCAACTAATAGTGCATCCAAGGATGACTCTATAGATGTCAAGGCTACAAATCTGCAACCACAAGCTCAGCAAGAGGAGAAATCCTTAAGTTTCTTGGGCCATGTGTTCACACTAAGGCGAATTTGAAGCATCCTAGCTCTGATCCAAAAGCTTAAACCTACCACACTTGCTAATCAAGTCTCCCGAGCAAGAGTTTTGAGTCATCCACACACTTTTGGTAACACATACATAGGTTCCTTTACCACTAATAACTTTGTTATATAGATTTTTTTATTCTGGAGCCACCGATCACATCTGCTCTAATCTATCTTGTTTCTCATCTTATACACAGATTAAGTCTATATATGTCAAATTGCCAAATAACAGTTCTATCCTAGCCACTATCTCAGGCTTTGTGAGTTTCTCAGCAAATTTCACACTTGAACATGTGTTGTATCTTCCAGATTTTAATCTGAACCTTATTGCGGTTTCTAAACTCACATCCTTACTTAATTGTGTCCTCACTTTTGCTTTTAATTCTTTTAAGATATACAATATGAACTTGAAGAGGATGATTGGTTCGTGTCATGAAGTCAATGGGTTCTACCACTTGGAGTTTGCCAAAACTGATCCCTCACCTACAACAATAGTTTTTCCTAAAGCCAATAATGTACAGAACTATACCATACCCCTTTCACATTTGTGGGACTACAAACTAGGACATTTATCTGCAAAGAGACTTTTGTTACTTAGTAAGAAATTTCTATTCATAGATAGCAATCACATTGATCCTTGTGAGATATGTCAGTATGCAAAACAGGAGCGTCTAGCATACAAACTTAGCACTAGTAGAGCATCTAGTTGTTTTGAGCTTGTACATATGGATCTTTGGGGTCATTTTCGAATTGCTTTTGTACATGGACACAAATTTTTATTAACAATAGTAAATGATTGGAGTCGTTTTAATTGGATTTTTCTCTTGAGTTCCAAAGACTTAACAACAACAAAGATAAAACAATTTATTAACTATGCAGAAACTAAATTTATCACCAAAATTGAAATAATCCACTCAGACAATGGCTTGGAGTTTTCCATGCTTCAATTATTTGTTGATAAAGGGATTGTTCATCATACTTCTTGCTGTGGAACTCCCAACAGAATGGGATAGTGGAGCGCAAGCACCAAATGTGGTTAACGTTGCCCGTGCTCTACTATTCCAATAAAAATTGTCACATGCATATTGGTCCTATGCTGTTATGCACACTACTTATCTCATCAACAGAGTTTCCACACCTTTCTTACACAACCAATCCCCATTTGAGATTCTACATTCCACCACTCCGGACTTCACTAAGCTGAAACCTTTTGGGTGTCTGTGCTATGTCTCCACCCTGTACCCCGGATGTCACAAATTTGACCAACAAACTCGCAAGTGTGTTTTCTTGGGATTCAGAAGTAGTGTTAAAGAATTTGTGGTCCTAGATATGCAGAACAAAGGCATCAATGTATCTCGCATTGTGATGTTTTATGAGCACATTTTACCTTACAACACTCAACACATTCTTGCTTTGCCTCTAGTCTTACAACCTGAACCTACCGCTTCTCCTGCTCGTGAGCCTTCCCTCACCTCTGACAATACTGCTCTCATTCAACCTCGTTCCTCCACTAGAACCACTAAGCTATCTCCGTACTTGGCAAACTACAAATGTGGCTCATTGACTTCTAATCATCCTCTCCAACTTCTCTGTCAAGTACCAGTCTTTATCCTCTGTATGATTTTCTCTCTTATTCTCGCATGTCCTCTAGCCATGCTATGTTTTGTCCCTCTATTCCCTTTGATCATGAACCAAATAGCTATGCTTAGGCTACTAACTCCGCAACTTGAAGATGTGCTATGCAAACTGAGATTTTAGCTCTTGAGTAAAACAAGACTTTAGAGATAGTGGAATTGCCCCCGAATGTGATTCCCATTGGAAACAAGTGGGTATACAAGGTTAAGGGCTAATTTGATGGCAAGATTGAAGAATACAAGGGATGGTTAGTGGCTAAGTGCTATAACCAGATTGAAGGACTTGATTACTTTGACACGTTCTTACCGATTGTCAAGATCACTACCATTCACTTTGTTTTGGCGCTTGCTTCCATTCATTATTGGTTCTTTCACCAACTTGACGTCAATAACACATTTGTTCATGGTGATTTACACAAAAAGGTGTTTATGACTCTCCCATCTGGTTTCTCCTCACTAGGACCCAACAAGGTGTGTCACCTCCTTAAGTCCCTTTATGGACTCAAGCAAGCTAGCCATCAATGGTTTGAAAAACTCATTCAAGTCATCAAGGACTATGGCTATGTTTAGGAAATAGTAGATCACACGCTTTTCACGAAGCACACTTCTTCCATCTACACTGCTCTTTTAGTGTATGTGGATGATGTCATTTTGGCTGGGAACTCCATGGCAGAATTTGATGCCATCAAGGTTGTAATGGATGGGTGTTTCAATATCAAAAATCTTGGTGAGCTTAAGTATTTTTTTGGTTCTCGAAATAGTGCGCTCTGCTGGTGGCATTTTTGTGTGCCAATGGAAGTATTGTTTGGACCTTTTGGAAGATGCAGGTCTCACTAATTCTAAACTAACTTCTACACCTTTAGATTGTGTCGTGTTCCTCCATCAAGATAGCATAAATAAGTTTTCTGATATCCTTCGATATCGCTGTCTTGTGGGACGCTTATTGTATCTTACCACCACAAGTCCCGATGTAATCTTCGTCGCTCAGCAGCTAAGCCAATTTATGGAAACTCCCACAATGCAACACTTTCGTGCAACTCAGTGCGTTGTCAAATACATGAAGAAATGCCCTTGTCGTGGGTTGTTCTTCCCTCGATCATCAACCATGCAATTCTTCGAGTTTAGTGACGCTGATTGGGGTGGGTGTGTGGATTCCCACAAGTATATTTCTGGGTACTGCTTCTTCCTTGGGCATCCCCTAATTTCATGGAAATCAAAGAAGCAACCAACGATCTCTCGCTCCTTTGCTGAAGCAGAGTATCATGGCTTGCCACAGCTACTTGTGAACTCCACGAACAGACGAAGCATTTTGATATAGATTGCCATTTGGTTCGAGAAAAATCACAACTAGGCTCATGTCGTGCCTGTTGTTGGTTTCCTCCTCAGACCAACATGTTGATTTCTTTACTAAGACACTATCCTATCGTTCCTTTGTTGATTTCCTTCCCACGATTGGTCTCCTAGACATTTTTGAGCCTTAAGCTTGCTCGCGCAGGGGGTGGGTGGGGAGGGGGTTTAAAAAGATTAATAGCAAAAAATCCCAAGAAGGGAATGCAGCCACCTTCAGAGAGTGTTGACCTATCATAAATTGTTAGAGGTGGTTATTTTGTTATGAGAGTAGCTTAGTGTGTACTTAGTCACTAAAGGAATAGGTTGCTCCATCTTGTTCCTATATAAACACCAGTTGTAACCCTCTACTTCAATTAATGCAAATCAATCCGTTTTTTCACTTTACTATTCAAAAATTCTCTTTCTCTGATTTTTCTTAAAGTATTTATTTCATTTAATAATCCTACATAAATGTTAAGTTCACTCGGTTTCAGCTCAAATATTAAATTATATGCGAGAAAAAGAAATATATGAGAGAAATATCTAAATATTAGACTCAAGTTGAATATAGACTTATAATTCGGAGATATTTTTGTCATATCCTCACAACTAAAAGTAATCGATTATTATAATAATATAAAAACATTAGAGATTAAATTCATGTTAAGATATAAAATTTTATATTTTATTAATTTTTTAAAAGAGATGATTATTATAATATTAGAAATTTTATTACCCATAATAGTATTTTAGAGCTCTTGCATGAGAATCATTCATTTGTCTATGTCCGCTTCGTATTCTGACTAAGGTCACATTTCAAGAACTAGTATTTTTTTTTTTTTTTTTGAAAAATTGGCACTATTATTCAAACGATGGTAATAGAGTTAGGTGCAAGAAAGGGAAATATGATGAAGCAAGGCGCTGGCCTTGGCCCTCCCCCTCCTCTAATATCAACTGTCAGAGTGAGAGAGACACGTATCAACACTTAAGTTTCTTGTCTTCACGTGCCAAAACTGGTCCAAAGCCTCCCACGTATTGGAAGAATAGATACTGAAAATACATGATATTATACACGTATACATTTAAATTAATTAGAATATGAAAATAAATTCATGTATTATTTTTTTTACATAATTGATCATGTCCTCATAAAAAAAAAGTAAATTGATCATGTGTTTTAATAATAATAATAATAATGTACCATTGCTTTTTCTCTTCTGCTGCAAACAATCCCATTTGTTCCTTTGGTTTTCCAAACCCTCACTTGCTCTAAACTTGATGGTGTTTGTTTTAAAAATAGAGCAATAGTTTCAGTGACCCAAAGAAGAGCAGTATACCCCTTTTTATAAACTCTGGCCATCACAGAATTTGGTGAGTGAGGAGCAAAAAATGTGGGAGAGATTGAGAGAGGTTACAGGTTGTTGAGGAAGTGAATACTGAAACCAGAAAATGGACCACAAAATGAAACATGTCAAAAACCACTTCTCCTAAAGTGGAAAAATTGCTAACACCTTCACCAAACCTTGCTTGTAAACTCAATTTGAGGTCATTGAAGCTTGCCACAAAGGAAGGGAAACACTCATTAAATGCTCCAAGTGGAAGTGGTTGAATTAATTAAACCTACGCCAGGTATCACACGTATCCATCCAATTTGTGACCATCTTACGAAAAAACAAATTAAAACCCTCCCCAACTGACAAATTCATTTATTGAGAAATCTAAATAATTGTGCGTGTGGGTGCGATAAAATAATATGTGCAATTTCACATTCATTTAATTACCATCTCCACCATACCTAGCAATTGTTGTTATCTGATTAATTTTGAGAAGGTGACAAGACTTTGTTGAAATATATATATATATGTGTGTGTGTGTGTGTGTGTCTAGCTAGTAATGTAGATATGGAAAGCATAATCTAAAAGTGGTTGATCATGGTGTTGGGAGGGGGTGGGGGACAAGACCTGGGTTCGGCAATCACTATTCCGTTAACATTTCATCAAGGTAGATTTGACTTTAATATTAATGTGTTAATTGAGAAAATATAATAACGAGTTGCACACTATATTTTAATTCAAAATTTTAAGGCTCGTGTCACTTGTATATTCCTTTAATATTTGATCAAGTTAGATTTAACTTTAATATTAATGAGCTAAGTGAGAAACTATAATAACGAGTTTGACTCCATATTTTGACTCAAAACTTTAGAGCAGTGAGTCATGTCACTTGTATACTCTTTATTTAGTTTATCATTAACTAACGTGAGACTTTCAACACTTGCACTTATTAAAACCCCAAGTGAAAGAGAAATGACCATAATTTTGTTAGGTATAAAGCAGTAAGGAAATACCAAAATCAGAGAGATTTAAATCAACAAGACTAAGTGAAAAACTCAAAAGTGAGACTTTTTACATTCACATTTGAAACACAACAATCTCCCTCTCGCGTACTCATGATATGGTCAGTTAGCAACCTGGTTGCAAATTTCATGAGCAAGTTTCAGGCGAGAGATTTAAATCAGCCGACTAAGTGAGAAACACAAAAGTTTAACCAAAAAACCTTAAGACAATAAGTTTATAAGTCTTCTCAAATATATATTCTTTAGTACTTAATCCAAACTTTATTCATGTGAGACTTTTCTACATTCACATTTAAAATACAACAAAATTTACATGAATTTTACTTTTATAGTATTAAGGAATCAAATATCATAGTTTCTATTTTGAATATAACTTTATTTAACCGCCACTCTAACAAGAAATTACATCATAAATTGCATAATCAATTGCTATATATCCAATACAAGATTGGTTAAGTGGTAAATAAGTTCGTTCCCTTCCTAAAAGATCTCAAGTTCGAGATTCGGGAAGGAAAAAACTTTGAGCTAAATTAGTCAATCTCATTAATAGTTAAGTCTGGATAACAATGTAAGGGGGAAAATGAGCAATTGTTGTAATAAGAAAAATAAAAATATATATAAAATGCCAAATCACTAAGAATAGTGAGAAGAATAGAGTTATTACATTAAGATCCAATAAACCCAACCACTTCCATTAGATCCATAAGAACCAAGGATTTGCCCCCAGAGCACTTATCAAGGTCACATGCCTTTTAATATTTTGGTTTCCTCAATGTTTATAAGACTTAAGACATGAACTATGATACATAAAAACACAAATGACCCATTGTGCCCCCTATCTTGATGAAAAAATAAAGGCTTGACATAGAAAGGTCCTTGATTTGGTCTTTGAATTTGGATGCAAACAGTGTGATGTGATGACCAATTTTGAATTGTGTGTGTGGTGTTAGAATAGTCATGGCAAAAAATTAAGCAATGTGAGGCTGGCTTCCACCAACAATTAGACAATGAATCTTGTGTACTTTCAACTTCTGATTGCAATGGATCTTCAGGGTGATTTAATATTTGGTAGGGTCATTGCTATAGAGAATGGAGATATTGTGGTGTGCATGTGGTCAATACAAATAGAATCAAAGAAGGAGGAAATATTGATGGGCTTCGTTGACTTATACAAATCTTCATTTGATGAAAAAATGTGTAAACTTTTGTTTTTGTCTCTAGGTTGATAACATTGATTAAGTTATTAAAAATTAATTAAGTTAATTTTTTTATATTGATCAAATTAGTTCTTCACATAAATTAATTTGATTGACACTACATTAAATACACTGTGAATACACTTAAAATAAAAACTTTGCTCTATGACAAAATTTGGCCTTAATCAGTGGCCACCTTTTTCAACGTTATGCCACGCTTAATTGGAGTGGCTTAAAAAGGCATAATATTTTTATATATTAAGAACTAACATGATCAACACGTTCAATCCTAAGAACTGAAGTTTTACATGATGAAAAATACTAAATTAAATATTTTTATTTTGTGTATAAGAATCATATGGTATATACATATATATATGTATGTGTGTGTTAACTTTTAAATGAATAAATAAGTCAAATATTATTTTATTTTATCTAATAATTACATTTATTTTCTGTAAAAAATTCTGATAATTTCAACAGTTTAACGTTACTCCCCATTGATAAGTAAGCAAATTAACTAGGAATTTGTGTGGCAAAAGGAAAACATTATTGTTGTTTCTAATCATAAGACCCACACAACAACAATCATTTTTCCGGGATCTTGCTCGAAATTGCCAAAAAGAAATTTGGGGTCCATTCACCATTTGAGCGTTGATCATGGAGTCATGTTCTCATTTTATTTTGTTTTATTTTCCGACTCTTGTTTAAAGGAGAAAAAGTAACTTACAATAGAGGTTAGTAATGTAGAGGTTTGTTAACCCCCACAAGTTCATGTAGAAGTTAGCAATGTTCACATTTTTTTTAGACAATAAAATTACATCTCTCTTCTTTAGATCAACTTACAATAATTGGTGATTTTGTAATTTGATGTTTCTCTCACTTATTATGTGACATTTCTCTCTCTTAAATTAAATAATACACTCTCTCATTTTCTCTCTCCATTTTGTATTAATTTAAATGGAAAGAGATGTCTCATAATAGTTAATATGGGTAACATCAAATTATAAAATCATCTATTATTCTAAGTTGATCTAAAGCAGGAATGAGTGGTTTTATTGTCCAAAAGAAAATGTAGACATTGATAACCTCCACGTGAGCCAATATATATGTGTGTGTGAAGTACATAGATCCTATAATTTTGAATAAAAAAATGCAAATCTTGTTAGTTATTAATCCAATTCAAATTATAATTATTGTCTTCTTAAAACACATGGGTGTGAATATCCATAAAACACTTCATTTCATTTTGTACTTGCCAATGAGATAAGGGATATAATTGCATTAGTGTGTGCTGATCGTGAACAGAGTCTCACAAGCATGTTTGATCATTTTGGTTGAAGAACGGTATATAATTAATTAATATGTTATTATATCATTTTTATTTAAGAATATTTGTTAAAAATTTAAAAATATTACACAAAAGTATTTAATTTTAAATTGTTTAATATATTTAAAATAAATTTTTATAAAATTTAAAATCCACAATAAATATATTTAAAATAATTAAGTTAGTAATTTTTTTGGTTTTGATAGTTTCTAGCTCTCAATTATGAAGATCTCATTTACCATGATTAAAGCTTCCCTTTGTTTTGATCCACTTGCTTTTTCACCTTTGAACAGGAATTTCCACTTTGTTTTGGTACAAGAGCTTATACCACTTCAAATTCAATAAAGACAAAAAAGAAACAAAAAATTAAAGAAAGAAAGAAAGCCGTTATGATCATATTAGCAAAAGAAAAAGGGCCCCAATCCCCATAATATCTAGCCCGAGGTATATAAAGCAAAAAATAATTATAGAATCTGTAGATATTCATCCCCACAACCTTAGCTGTAAAATAGTATAGTTAAAGTTTGGATAATTAAGATGTATAATAGTTAAAAGCTTTTTTATGAGAAAATTTTGGAAGTACAACAATAAGATTAACAACAATCCCAAAATTTCATCAAAAATATAACTCTGGATAAAAACATGTGAAACAATAGATTATAACAGCATATTATAAGATTGGGATATCTTGACAGACGAGAGGAAGAGAGTGAGAACAAGGAAGGTCTCTTGGAGAGAAGCGCCCACCATTATCTAGGCAAAAGTCTAAAGTAGACATCTTAATGGACCAATGGACTCTATAAGGTTAGAAGGAGGGGTCTTTCCATGTGTCATCAAAATGATGGATTAAACCTACTACTTATTTTAGTAAGACTTACACATAAATTCACAACAATACTCACTAATAAAAAGTGCTTAACAACTAACGCTAGTTGGTCTAAGTGGTAAGTGGCTTGGTATTGCTTAAGCAAGGTCCCGAGTTCGAGACCTTGTAAATGCAGTTATCTCCATTGGGAGACTCACTCGCCATAGCCAGGTGCACGACCCGGATCGACCCGGATTAGTCAAGGCTAAGCCTTGAATACCGTTTAGGCAACCTAAAAAAAAAGTGCTTAACAAAATAGGCTCAATAATAATGCTTATCACAATAAAATTAGGCTTAAACAATGATCTTTAATATTTTAACATCTAATTAATCTAAATCATCATAAAATATAACATTAACGGATGTTAATTCACACAAAATATCCATAATTTTATGCTTAAAATACATAAAGATTGGATAACAACATATGCAGACACCAGGACAAAACAACTATACCACTTCCACGTTATGTTCCACCCGTAGAAAACCAAACTTAACGCATATTCATCCATTAATTAATGTAGGTCACGCGTTAATTTATTTATTTATTTATAATATATAAATGTTGATAAACAAGCTTCTATGCATGTCACCACATTATTAGATGAGTAGACAAGGTCAAGTATTCAAACAAAATAAATCTCTTCTATCTTTGATGTTTGTAATCCTCTGTTCACAATAAATCATTCTCCTCTTACATGCTTAACAATGATTATGGTCGTCAGTTTATCAAAAGTCTCTGCAAAGATTTATATTTTTCTTATACATATATACATATTTATATCAAGAATGCTGACCAACCATGCAATTCGCAACGTCCCCTCATTCATTTAAAACGTAAGATCATAATGCTTAACAACACATTCGTTCTTATTATGTATTTTTCATTTCTTTAAAAAAATTACAATATGTTCTTTCATCAAATTCATTTTTAAACCACAATAAAAGATAATATATCTCATTCAATTCTTTTGTAAAGAGTTTGAATATAAATATAAATATGTATCTATTATTTTATTAAAATTAAAAATAGTAGAGTTTTAAAGTAATATTGAAGCTAGACATATGGATTTCCTAATAGAATTTTTTTTAAAAAAATATTATTGACAAAAATATTGAAATTTATGTTGTTAATACATTGAAACATTAAGATATTGTCATTTTAACTATTTTATAATACTATCACATTAACTTACTAAACTTTTTATATTATTAAAGTAACATGAACTAACATTGTCCACACATTGCGTGAATCAAAATCTAGTTCTTGTATAGTTTACGAGTAGTGCATTGTAAAGTATGAGAATGCATCATTGAATGATAATATTAAACTTTGTGTACGTGGTAAGCAAAGCATATTTACTCAGTTTCTTCCCATTCTATAGTGTAACTAGGGAGAGAGACAAAGGAAGAAAGAAAACACAAGCATGCCTAACTTGCAAAGTTACTGTAGTCCAAACGCATCATTTTGATAAAAATTAATCACTTTTATTTATTAATATGAAAATGCATGTTAAGTGAAAGTATTAAACATTTTTATATGCATATAAATTAACCTCTAATTGAAATGCTAAAATCAAATCTATTATTTATTCCTTAAGTAATGTAGTAAGTAGCTCATGTAAAAAAAATGTAGTAAGTAGTTAAAAAAAATAGTGGTGACACATTTGGTTCACAATCCAATCATTTAGTCCTGAATCAAAAAAATTGCAGAAATAAAAAAATAAAATAAAATCACTCACGAATGGTAAAGTTAATCCAACACACTGAATTTTATGTATTCTATACATCTTCAACTAGACTGACGGCCACTAATTCGAATTTCCGGGGACTTAAATTTTATTTTATTTTTTTTGTAAAAGAAAAGAAACAGAAATTTATGGGTGATCTTGGTGAGAAAAGGTGGATAAATTCTTTTATAGATGTATATATACATATATATAAATAAATAAATATAAACCACGTTAAATACATGTGTTTGAAGAGCATTGTCATCAATTATTAATTTTTTGTTTAATATATATTTTTAAAATATTATAAATTAAATTCAATTATCAATAAATAACCTAAAAACACGTATTAAATGTGTTCCAATTTAACAACATGTCGATTCTTATTAATCGTGGATTATCGTATTAATTAATTAGTCATTCATTACTTAATAAGTGTCAATATATAAAACGCAAATACTATTAAAATTTCATAAAATAATAAATTACTAGCGCATCAATGCAATATGAAATCTAAATAACATAATTTTTCCAAAAGTAGTCAAAAGACTCAAAGTAACAATGTAATATTGCCACATCACCAGATGGGCATGCCCAAACTGGCACTAGCTTTAGGATCATGAGGAGCAGCACAGTACAGACATGTAGACGCGCGTGATCACCAACTAATATAGATAGATGGATGAGTTATGTTTTCTGTCCATGCCTCTCTCTATTCTATAGAAAAACCCTTTATATAAACTCATCTCTCCCCTATTCCCCTTCCACTCAAATTCCCCATATTCCGTTCTCATTACTCTCAATCAATTACTTCCCTTCACGTTTCCTCCTACTCTTTCCAACCACCCCTCACCAATTTGCCTAAACTACATACATAGTTTCTCCATTAATTCTCTCTTATTACTACTTCACCCAAACCTCAACATCATTCCATTTTGCAGCTTTCTTCAATCGATCTTATACCCAATCTCACTCACCAAACTGCTTCTTAGCCCTTTTTTTATATTCGTTCAATTTCATTTAAAAGAAGAATTCTTTATTATTTAACTAATTTGTCACCCTCCTAGCTAACTCCCATCATTTCCTTACCTTTCTTTCACCCGTGCTGCTCCTTTCTCCTTTATTTTTATTTTTTGCCCCCAAATTTAATTATTGCACAACCAAACATGCGCAATTTGAAGAACGAGCACATAGATGATCATCATGACATTAACAACAACAACAACAACAACAAAAACAAGAGGTATAACCTAAACCCCTCTTTCTCTTCCACCCTACTAGACCAAATCTACCGCTCAATCGACCAACAAGGTGACAACTCAACAAAAAGCCCCGAAATGAGGTTCTACAGAGAAACAACAGCGAAGAAACAGAGCAAGAAGTTGAGTGAAAACGTTCTTGTTTGTGGTGGTGGTGGTGTCTTTGGCAGCAGCCGGAGGAGAAGATCACGTGACCATGACCAAGACGTCACGTGCTTCAGTTCGTCGTCATTGTCCTCTGATTATTCCACCACCTCCTCCTCCTCCTCCTCCTCCTCCTCCTCCTCAGGGCGAGGATTCTCTTCTTTCTCCGACACAGAGTCCTCCTCCAGGTCACGTGCCTGCTCCTCCTCGTGCTTCGCGCCGCCTCCGAGGCCTAAGCCGGTGAGGACCAGCGCCTCGTTCAGGTACGAGGAGCAAGGAAGTCAATCAAATCGTCGTGATGATCCTCGCAGGTTCAACAGCTTTCGCCACGATTCCAAAACCGCCGCCGAATTAGGCGTCGGGGACAACAATGAAGGAGGTTCGTTGATCAAGTCCAAATCGAGGGCGTTGAAGATTTACAACAACCTCAAGAAGGTCAAGCAGCCGATTTCGCCCGGCGGCAAGATCACGAGTTTCCTCAACTCGATCTTCGCCAGTTCGAAGAAAACTAGGAGCACTTACCATGATTTCAAGGACGCAGCAGCAGCAGCAACAACAACAACAACAAAAGCAGCTAAGTCTTATCCCATTAAACGAGATCAGTTATATGGATCAGAGGACACTCTGACATATAAGTCAGGTCCCATCGATCTGGGTCGACTCCATGGATCAGACAACACTAGAGCATCATGTAAGAAGGCCAACAATGCCGAGAGAAGGGCAAATTCAATTGAGGTTTCGGCGTGCTCTTCTGCTTCTTCCTTCTCGAGGTCATGTTTGAGCAAGACCAATTCGTCCGAGAGGGACAGGCTTCGCAACGGGGTCAGAAGAACCGTGCGTTTCTACCCGGTGAGCACGGTCGTGGGCGAAGATTGTAGACCCTGCGGTCACAAGAGAGAGTGCGAAGAAGAAGAAGAAAGTATGAACAACTCTGTTATGGAGAAGAGCAGAGTGGTGAAGGAAGCTGCTAGGGAGTTCTTGGAAGAGTACCGCCGCAACAGCAACAAGAAGAACAAGAACAACGACGACTTGGCTATCAAAGATTTGAGTGATGGCGAACAAGAGGACGATGATGATGCATTGAGCTGTGCAAGTTCTGATCTATTTGAGCTTGATCATATGGCTGTGTTTGGAGATGATAGGTATAGTGAGGAGCTTCCTGTTTATGAGACTACTCATGTTAGGACTAACCGTGCCATTGCTAATGGCCTCATAGTATAGTATATAGTTTTTTAGTACTTGTATATCGTCAAATATACCGGTATAATTATTATAGAACCATTTTGAGTGTTTGATTTTGTTTATTTAGTGTTGTTCTTTCTAAGCTTGGTCCATCAAAAAAAAATGTCGAATTCAAATTTTATGAAGGAAAGAAAATTAGTTTTAAAAGAATTTTATCTTCGTAATCATATCAATTAGGATTAGGAGTTGAACCCACAATTTAGTGATTGTTCTAGCGTCTTGTACGATGAGAGTCCAATGTTAGATTTTCATCCATTCCCTTATCATCTTAGTAAATCAAATACAAAAATACTAGTTAGGAGATTATGGATAGTGATTATTTATGCTAAAAAAATTGAAAGTCTCATTGTTTGTTTGTTGAGACATTAAATACAAAAAAATACTTCTAAACATGGTTTGGATCGCATAAAAAAATCCCTGACTAATTAGCTTGATAGTGTTTTTGATATTATTAATTAGCTTGATATAATGGGAGAGACTGATTTAGGGATGTGCATGAGATCATTCGAGGGCAAACTATGTCTGTACTCTCTTCAAGAGACATTTCTTGGTTTTTCACAAGTTTCCTCTCATAAGAGAGGTAATTATGTTTGAGTATTGTGAGACCGTCTTCTGATTGATGTTTAAATTATGATTTGCCATATTTGGGTGGACTAACTTCCTTACCTGGAATTAACGGAAAAAAAGAAAAGCCTCCCTTACCTGAAATTCGAGAGGCCTTAGTTGTTCTTTTGTTTTGTTCAGAAGTATACAAGAAAATAGGTTGATATGATGGTATAGTTGCTCGGTGTTTTTGTCTTTGGAGTATCTCTACAAAGCATACGTTGTTAACATTTTAATTTTACATGTATTTGAATTAACTTCTTAAGTATTTAAAATTCCTCATAATCAACAGAGTTTTAGTTTAAAAACAAAACAGTCTTTCTTTACAATTTAAGCTAAATCAAACATGCACTAGATTCTGATGATGGTGATGGTGCTTAATTATGTGGCACAGTGTAAACAGAACTAGGACATCCGCTGTTATGTAAATTGTAAAGTAGTAACCTATTTATAGTGTGGAGGTTGAGAAATAGACACGTTTTTGAAGACAAATTGGTAACAAGGGAGGAAGCAATATCTATGGCGCAAGTTTGGGTTGACCAATGGGGTTTGTTTTTATACTTTTGAAACTACAATTATGTTGTTTTTGCACGGTCTGTTTTTTTAGCGGCCTTAATTGTTTAGGGGAGGTACTCATTTTTTAAGGAGTGTCTTCTTGAGAGATGTTTTATGGTGACTCTTCTTTTATTTTGTCAAGTTTTGTCGAGTCTCGTTAACTTTAGGTGATTCGTTTACATTTGTTCATTTGATTTTTTTTTTAATAAAATGGTTGAATTAAAAAAAAAACTTAATTATATACTTTGTTGTATACATATATGGACATACATCCGTATATGTATGTATGGTTGTAGTTTTTTTGATAGAATCTGTGATTGTTTAGAGGGAATGACTAAGAATATGACACAAAGAAAGAGTAGTAGCAACTAGTAAGTGGGTGGTTTTTATAAAGGAAAAATGGTGGAAAGAGGTGGGGATGCGGTAATTCTGGATCACGATCTAAGGTTTCAGATTAAGGGTACTATGCTTCTGACACAATAGTTTGCTTGATGGAGGACACGAGGAAAAGGACAAAAGAAGAAGAAGAAGAGTGGGGAAAACGAGAGAATTGATATTGGTAATCACAAGCAAAATGAGAGAGAGAGGGGACTGCAGTGATGGTAAAGGTAAAGGCAGATCTTCCCTCCCCCATGGGAATAGAGAAAGTGAAGATTAAAACAAAGCTTTTGCTTTCTCTCTTCCTTTCTGTATGGAACTCGAATATTTTGTACTTTGCATATTAGCCCCTTGTAACTTGAAGATTCAGCTACCACTCCTCCAGCCCCCAACATTCATGAAAACCGAAAGGTTTTGTCATAGGAAAATGACTCTTAGTTGAAAGAGCTTATGTGCGAAACGCGCAAATCCTACGTGGATTTACTTTGGATTATGATTTCATCCAATTTAATTAAATGATAAATTAAATCAATTAAATACAACAAAATTGCTTATGTGCACTATCCTCTAGGGTGTTCAAATTTAATCAAATCCAATCAAGATGGTTAAATCAAACTAAAAAAAATCGAAAACTAATTGAAAACACAAAAATTAGATTTGATTGGATCTTATTTTTTAAAAAATCGTTTGGATTGAATTTTAGATTTAGTTTTCAAAATCGATCTAATCCAATCCAAACCACAAACATCATATAATATAATTTTATGTTATTAAGGTTATATTTTTACTTATAATAATTTTTATTTATCACATAATTTTTATATTTTTATTGTCATTCTTACTTAAATATCATTTTATGCATATAAAAACTAAGTTATTTGGTTTTTATTGTTATATTTTTATTTTATTGACTTAAATTATCTATAATTTATAACCTTTTAAACTTAATTTTCTTTTATTTTAAATTGATTAAACCAATCCAATCCAAATCACTAAATTTTGGATTGAATTAGATGAAAATTTTCATCTAACCTTAACTGATCCAATTCAAATCGCTATAAATTATATTTTTGGATTGGATAGATTTTTTACTCAAAATCGATCTAAGCTGCACCACTAACACCCTTACTCAAGTCTTCTGCCTCTCTCAATCCGATTTCTTTCTCTCTTCCCACAACCTCCACCAATAAACGTCGCACCATAATTTTTACCAAGGTTTTGTCGTTAGAATTAAATGATATATTTATTAAATAAGTAATTTTACTTTAATAAAAGTTAAGTACAGTGATGCACAAATTGTGTAACGACTCAAAAATCGTTATCGACATGCAAGTGATTAGTTCCCTTACGAAAACCTCTTAGGAATGCTTTTCATAAAAGTATACATTTTAACTTCAATTAAATCTAATAAAAACTTTCCTTTTCTAAATAAACACAACTCTTTACAATAAATACAAATGTACATAAAATACGCAATTGGTCTGAAGATCTTGTCTATATACAATTAGAGCACTCTAGACACTGACTCAATTACAACATAAAATAAATCTAACATTTGTTATGGATATCTTCACCTCAAGGTCACTACTGACTCAAGAATCCAGACGTCGCTGTAACTAATCATAATCTCCACGCACTGCTAGCCTGCATTCTAACCTACAACTAGAGCGGGAGATTGATGGGTGAGAACTCTGAGGAAAGCCTTAATGAGCAAGCGATCACCCACAACACCCACAAGACGTTTTGAAACATGGACATACATATGCAATACATACAAAAATATCATAATATCATAATAATAGTGATAATAAAGTTTTCGTAAAAACATTTAAAACAAATAATAGTTGGAGAGATATATAGATAGACGAATCTCGAACATTACAATTTAGTTGTTCCTGTTAATGTTCGAGTTTCACAGTCTTTCCCTAATCTACATGATATATGATACATGATACTGGGCCTCACAGGCTACCTGATGTCCAAGTTTTACAGTCTTGTCCTAATTATTCTATATGTTTGAAACTTATTTTACATGACAATCATACAAGGTATACCAAGGTCAATGTAGGATGTCGCTAACTTACAATTCTATCCTATACTTCACTCCCATGAAAACAACTTAAATATAATAGCATGATCATGATAATTAATAACCAAAATAACTGATAAATAATAATTGAAATAATTGAAATAATTATTTAAAACACGTGAACATACACATGCAACATGTTGGTCGTTATGCAATAAAATAATGGTCACATCACATGGCTTTTCTAAAAAGGTTTTCATGATTTTCTAAATCTTTTCGTAAACTATTTCATAAATATTTTCATACACGTTATAAAGTTAAATAAAATTTTCGTAAATAAAATAAACACATTTCTATAAAAGATTTCAATAAAATAATTTCATAAATGCTTTCCTAAAATAAATCCTTATTTTCTAAAAAATGGCTTTTCATAAAACAAATCCTTATTTTTATAAGAATGTGAAAAATACTAAAACTAAATCATGCTTATAAAATATGAACATAATATAATGACTAAAATAGACCATGAACAACAACGCACTCACCTGGAGTTGCTTTAGGTTGACTGTCGTCCCTCGTGAGCTTGGTAGGAACTCACACTACTAGAAACATGCAAATTACCATTGGAAGCTTACCTTTGGATTTCTATCCTATGGTATTACCATAAAAAAATAACAAATAAAACCGACAGTAACGACTTTTAGGTTGAACCGGAGCAATTTTGGCCATAATTACTGTCGGAACAAATTTTATGTCAATAACATCGTCAATAACCGTTGGATCCAAGTGGGGCGTGGTGAGGCTAACGTGTTATTGTCAGAAGTTACCGATGGCAAAACAAAGCATTTATTAGGCTAAAATTTACCGTTGGATCCAGGTTATTTTTTTTGGTTAATTTATTTTAGTTAAATTTGTTAAGTTATTAGATTAATATTATGTTAGGTTGTTAGATTATGTTAATATTATGTTAGGTTGTTAGATTAGGTTCTAATTTTTTTTAGTTGTTAAATATAAATAATTATTTTTGGTTGTTAGAATAATTTTGCGAATTAGGTTGTATATATTAAAATAAATTTGTTAGGTTGTTTAGATTAGTATCTTATATTAATTATAAATAAGTGTGGGCTAAACATAGAAGATGGTGCTACGATATTGGGTATTTGTTGTTTTATCTTTTTTTTTGTGTTATTTATATTGAAGACTTATTTTGATTAATTGTTGTGTTTTGGGTGAAATACTTGGCTATGGTGTATGTGATTTAAGGAAGTTCTAGCTTAGATATATTTGATGAGGAGAATGTATTTTATTTTTATATTTTATTTTTGAATATTTAATTGTAATCATTTTTAATTAATTTTTTTATTTTTAGTATGGCAGACAAAGGCAAAAGGCAGGTGTCTGACTACTATCTCACATTCGCTAGGCGGGGTAGTTGGGGGAGGGGGAGGGGCAGGGGGTCGGGGACGTCGAGCACCATGCTGGTGTCCTTGACCCCTCCCGTGGGGAGACAGTTTCATACTGACCCTTGGATTTAGGGAGTTGTCAGCGATGACCAGCCTTGGGAGTTCGGTGATGCTTTCGCCTTGAGTGCGTCCTGCCTCCGCCGTCATCACAGGCGACGAGTTTTGGGAGCTACTACGAGCAGACTCCACCACCACCTCCATCAACACAGTCACAACGGCTGTAGACTTCCACTAGCACCTAGTCTCAAGGATTCGCCACACACCAAGCACGAGTCACTATTCGACTCGACAAGAACAACAGTGAGTAAGTTTAATAATATTGTTAATTATGCTTGTATATGAGGCTGAATGTCATGCCATGACAGAGACTATAAAGAAATGCTATAACAGAGTCGTCTGTAAGTAGCAAGAGTGTACTAGTGAGGAGAAGGATCATCTCTTCAACATTTAGAAGGTAATTTAATTACTATTAGTAATTTTTTAAATAATAAATTAGTCTTAAATTAAATTATTTATTTAATCAAGTAATAATGTTTTACTGTTTATATTTTCAAGATAATCTTCAATATGATCATTCTAAAGAAGCCGACATGAAGAAGGCATTCAACTATAGGGCCGACGTGTGTCTTCAGAAGATGTTGGGGGACATTAGGTCAGGCAAGGACAAAGACACGGACTGGTTAACCCTTGAGCAGCTTGCTGAGCTAAATGCTTACTAGGCCTCATATGAGTTTAGGACGAGGTCTGAGAACTCTAAGCGTGCCAGACACATGGTCGAGGGGAAAATATGCACATTGGAGGGTGCGAGCTTGCTCTCCACACACCTCAATATTGTAATTACGTTTGAATGGGCAACTGGACAAAGCACAAACAATAGTGGGATTTGAGTTAAGGATGAATATTCTAATGCTGCTGAAACAACCAATGATTGGTATGGAGTGCTTAAGCAAATTATTGAATTAGAATATGCACACGATGATCCATCTCATCATGTTGTACTTTTCTGCTATGATTGGTATGATCCAAACGGAACTCGGGCTCACCCCAACTGCAAGATCACTGAGATTAATCCTACAACGCGGTATAGGGGGTATAATCCATTCATTGTTGTTGAAAGAGCAAAACAAGTTTATTACGCAAACTATCCAGGAGCTAGCCAATCAAGTTGGAAAGTTGTGATGAAATGCAAACCAAGAGGTCGAATTGAGTTTGATGACACATAATCTTCAGACAATACATTTGAACAAACATATCAACTGCTGGAGCCAATCCCTGCAACGATAATTGTTGAGTCTTCATTACCTACCACATTAGGTAGCGGTACATTTGATGATGACCCTAACATAGTTGAACTTCCTAACCTCCAACAACATGCAAGTGATGAAGAAATTGAGGTATACAATGATAGTGAAGATGAAGAAGAGTTCGATGATGAACTTAGTTCTGAAAATTTCGATGACAATTTTGAACTTTCAGAATAATATATGTAATTATTTGAGAATTTATAACGCAATTTCATTTGAATATTATGCGTAATTTTCTTATTAACTTTTATTGCACAAACTTGTTTTTAGTATTTAATTATTTATAAGGATAATTTATTATTTATGTATTAAAATAAATAGATAAATATTTGGTTGTATATTTTATTTAATTATTTATTATTTTCAATAAAAACATTAGTTGGATTAAATGTACATCTATTTAATTATATTTTAAATTAAACTTTTTAATTTTATATGGAATGTCATATTTTGGTATTAGATAACTATTAAATTATTTATTATATTTACTAAATATATTATATAATTTAGTATTTATTTGATTCACTAATTATATATTTATTTCATATATAATTTATAGAATTAAATAATTGATTGAATTAAATAATAATTTAAATAATAATAATTGAATAATAATTTTTTAAAATTAATTATCTTTACAGTCAGACATTACCCACAGTAATATACTGATGGTAATAGTTTCAAAATAGTAATATAATATTCATAATTATTATTGATTTTTTTTATGGTAATTTGAACAAATTATTGTAGGCTAGATCTGACTGTAAATTAATAAAATATTGATATAATATCGTCGGCTATCACTGACAGTAAATCGCCATAAATTTATGTATAAATATCATTAAATTTATGTCGAAATTAATCAACAGTAAACAGAATAAAATATTAATATTATTACCGTTGGTTTGAGTCAACGGTAACCGATTCGTACGAACCGTTCTTGGACTGTCATTTGCGTCGGTTGACACTGACGGTAATTACCGTGACCATGTCGATCTGATGGTAATAAGTTACCATCGAGGCTTATACTGTTGATCCACTTTTCAACTGTAAATCTAACAGAAAGCCAAAATTTTGACGGTAATCGAGAAAAATTCCGATAGTAAAGGTAACTAGCATTTTTCTTGTAGTGTCAAACGACATCATTGACTAACTCGGAACGACATGACATTGACAACCTATGTGGAGGCATTGCTTCCCCATGAATAAAAATATTAAACTAGAATGAATAGTCCCACTAAAAGCGAAACCTTTAAGCTCTTGAGTGAATTAACAAATCCTTTATCTTTTTTATTATTTTTAAACTTCACTCTGGCACAAGGGATTGCTCGAGTGGCAGAGCCCGCTCGAAAGACTAGAGAAACACCAAAAATAAATTTGAGGAATTTTACACTACTGCTCGAGCGATGATCATGGACCACTCGAGGTCGAGCCATGTCAATTAAATCCTTATTTTGTTTTCTTTCTTCTTAAACTACCTCTATAAATACTCTAAGATAGAAACTCGTCCAATACAATCAGACTTGGATGAAAATAGAATGACCTAGGAGAGCAATTCAGAGGTTTTTGAGCTCCGTTGATCATTCGAATCAATTGCGCATTATCAAATCAGTGATTCCACCTTTATGTCTTCTCTAATTCTTCTAGCTTAGGACATTATCGTAGGTTACTTTCAAACAATATTATTGCATTGTTTTTTAAATTATCCATTTGAGGTTTTGTTCGATAAAATTGTCTTTCTATGTTTAATGTTTGTTGTATGCTTGATCACCATATACTTATTCTATCTCTTTGCATAATATGTGTATGTGTGTGTGTATCTATATATATATAGAGAGAGAGGGGGGTCATTGATAAATAAACCATAAATTGAGCAAAAATCTAAGAGCAATAACACAACTTGTGTGGTCACATGTGAGGTAACAATAGTGCATACACATTTTGAATAGGTTTAGACATTGCTAATAGATTAGGATATAAATCTATGATAAGAGAGTTGTTTAACCTCAAGAAAGGCTAATGACTAGAGATCCCAACCATTAGCTAAGAACTTAACTGAAATTGAGTAATTATTACTGCAATAGCAAAGTTTAGAAGTAATTGAAATCAAAAGTCCTAGCGTTTTCTCATCTGAATTCCTGGTATGTTTATTTGCTTTATTTTAATCGTTTTATCTAGTATGCATTGACTACAACGAGGATCTTATTCAGCTTTATTCTATCATACCGATGCTTAATTTTTCCTTTTGTAGTAAACCCCGCTTATATTGTTTCCCATTTGTCCCATTAGAGATGGTCATGGTTCATTCTAGATAGCATCATTTTTTTTAATTCTTGTAGTTTCTTGTTCCATGTTCACAGCTTAGATTCTCGCACTTAATTTCTTGCTTATTCCGAAATCTTTGCTGCTTTCGATCACATACCCATAGGTTCAAATTTAGAAAGAAACCCACTTTTTTATTTTAAATTATTTTTTAAATACAGACAAGAAGGCACATGAAAGCAACCCAACAAGGCAAAAATTCGCGTATTACTAGTAGAATTGAAGTTTGATACATCATAACATAAGAATCAATCACATTTATTAATAAAAAAAAATACGTAATGAAAAAACAATGTAAAACTAAAACACTTAAATAATGTTAAGATATAAAAGCATTTCATTTTATTTATCGATCAACTTAAAATATGGTTCTTGAAGTGGTATCAGTATCAAAGCCTATGAGTATATCAAAATTAATTTCTTACTAATAAATCTAAATGTTCATTACATTGTCCGCCCAAATTGTCACCTCTTTGTCATGCATTAATTAAACCACAAGAAAATAATGGCACAAGATGATTATAAGGAACCCTTATGACTCCATTTGGGGTTCCCCCACCATCTCACATGATCATTTAGGAGGATTTAGGCAAAAAAATAAATAAATAAAATTGAATTAGATAGAGATGAATTTTAACTTGTCTAGGAATTCATCCAAGTCAACTTCTTCTTCATCAAGAAGGGCAAAGCCCCATAAGCATGTTATGGAGCCACCAAGCCCTGCTCTCCCTGCTTCTGGATGCTGCCCAGGCTTCACCACTAATGCTTCTTGGCATTCTGGATCATCATCCACTCCCAATAATGCCTCAACCTCTAAGAAAAATCAGCAACATCAGCTTTTCCAAAGGCTGGAATTAAAGGTAGGTTTCCAGTTTATTTTGATTTAGCTTAACTTCGGGAATGAATAGTTTTAGAGTTTAACCATTTTGCACCGATAACGTAAAAAAAAAAAAAAATTACATTGTCGTCCAATCAAATGTTAATATATAAGTAAAATAATTGATTTTCTCATTTATTACTTAAAAGACTATGCGTATGAAATAATTAGATTGTATGATAATATAAAAAATGTAAATGTATAACAATTAAACTCATGCTTTTACGTGTAAATTTTTTTGTTATAATTAGATTCTCTCGTGCGCGCATACTAAGCCAATACTTCTATAATCAAGAGTGAAAATTTACACATCACTAAATGATGTGAAATTTTTACGTGAAATGTTGTTCCCCTTGAAATTGAATATGCTCTCTAATGAAATACTTAGTAATCATTTATCATTTACAAAAAGAAAAAAGATGTTTTTGGATCGTATGACCAAATGACATTTGGTATGTTATGTTTATTTGCTTCTTCAACATAATGGAAGTTTTTTTTGGTTTACACATAATACAAAGTTATAAATAGCAAAATACCAAGAAGGCCCATGAACTGTATTTTTTATTGTAAGGGCCAAGTGCAAGGTATTGCTGGTGGCCGTTGGGGTGGTGGGATGGATACGGCCATAAGGGTAGAGGTTATTGGGGTGAGCCTCTCTCAATGAGGGGCACATTTAGGATCCAGAAATGGGCCAAGACTTTTCCTCTCTGATTTTCTCAACTTTTTGCAAAGAAATTTTTTTTTGAAAAATATGTAGAGATAAAAGCAGTTTGTTGTCATAAGAATAAGAACTAAGAACTACTTTTGCCCCTAATTAATTAGTTCAAACTTAGATAAGAAAAATAACATTTTGTGGATGTGGTCATTAAAAGAAGATATTTTCATAATAAAAGCTTTATTGATATAGTATAATTATGGCAATACGGTTTTTTTTTTCTACGATCCATCAATTTAGTCCATTATATTTTTTGGTATCTATTTGATTCTTCACTTTTTAAATTTTTATCAAGTTGAGTTCTTTTTACCTTTTAAGTATCAATTTGACCTATTATGTTTTAAATTTCCTATCAAATTAGTCATTCCGTAATAGACATGACGCTGACATAACAAGTTAAACTAATAGTCATTTGAAACATAATAAACCAAGTTGATAAAAAATGTAAATGATCAAATTGCTATTAATTTTATCCATTCTGCTATACAATGTGACATTTTTTAATAACTTAATTAGTACTTGTGTGCAAAATTGTTAATATTTTGATTTAAATTTTAAAAGCTTATGATTTTACAATTTTAAAGAGGTTAGTCAATTTTTCTACTTTCAGTTGGATTGAACGATCTTGCAATTTAAATCGTATTACGATTTCATGTTTTATGTTTTATTTTAATCTTTTAATTTTACATAAGATCTCAATTTTATAAACTTTGTACGGGCACGCTCTCCTATTTTAGGTGGCAGATTTGGAAAAGGAAGTGCAAAAGCAAGCGGAGCTAAGAGTGATGTACAAAAAAAGAATGGAAAAGACACAAGACTATCTGAGGTACTGCCTTCAGATAGCACAAGAGAATGGAATATTGGACCTTATTGATCAATACAAAGGTGAAGAAGAACCTCCACAATCTCCTCCTCTCTCTGCCCACACCATTGCCAAGATTCCCAGTACTCCTTCACACCAACACCACCCTGATCTTGCTGCCATCATAGAACAAGCCAAAACCAATGGATGGTATATTGATCCAACTGAGGTAATGAGTAGAATTCAATTCTCTTTTTCAAGGTAATTTGTGAATTTCATTAAAATAAACAAAACAAGTCCTAAGGGGAGAAAAGGCCATGATATAGCACATGAATACAATACTTGGAACACCTAGCAAAACAAACACTAAACAACCCGCCACCCGCCCCCAACTACCAGAAGACCCCAGAGCCCCCCAAGCCACCGAAACATCCCAGCACAAGTCCAATAAGTAGGTCTCATTAAAAATCCCGTGAAAAAAATTTAGTGAGACAAAACCCCAAGTTAAAAGAAAAAAATCACACTCCACCGAACACGATTTAAGGCAAATCTCCAAAACAACATATAACCCCAATGCAACTTCAAACAAAACCAACACCCAATAATACTTACCCACTTATATCTACCCAAAAACTCCATTAATAAGTTCTTATCAAATAATAGAATTTGCATAGCAGAGTGAAAACTGAATTGTATTGAGAAGAAGTAAAGATACATTGCAGATTGTACTAGCTGCATTTATATACATATCAGATGCGGTAGCTTGCAACACAAGCTATGGCTATAATTAGCAAACTAACACTAACAGAATAACAAACTGACAGCTAGCAATAACAGAATAGCAAACTAACAAAGGGGTTTGTTGAACTCCCCTATTATCAAATGCCAAACCACCAAATGCGTCCTAGCTATTTGCACAACACCTTCCCTCTCTGTATAAAGAATCCATTCTCAACAGAGATTTATTAACATAGATGGCCAAATGCCACATTCCATTGTTCTAAAATCTCAATCCCATGTTCCATAAGCACCACCTGCCTCACCTTAGAAAACAACCTCCACGAAACTAACTTGAACCCGAAGGCCATCACCATGATTTATAGCTCCATGCCTTTTTTTTAGGTTGCTTGCCTGGTATCCAAAGCTTAGCCTTGACTAATCCGGAACGACCCGGATCGCGCACCTGGCTATGGTGGGTGAGTCTCCCAGCGAGGATAACTGGGTACACAAGGTCTCGAACTCGGGATCTTACTTAAGCGATACCAAGCCGCTTACCACTGGACCAACCCCCATTAGTAGCTCCATGCCTTTTTACATGATCACAACTTGGAAACAAAGCCCATTCATCTTCACATGTCTTCATCTGGACTAGCAACGTGGCATTTATCATTCTGTAACGATGTGCAAATTGTTTCTCTTGGAGCACCATTCCCTTTAATTAGCCGAATTGAGGATTTCCTCAAAATTAGCATACCATTACACGATGCCACAATCCTCGGATAATGCTACAGCATGCCCAGTTGGAAAAATTGCAAATTTCTTATAGTTCATTCAGAGACCAGACATAATTTCAAAACAATCCGGTAGCTGAATATAGTTCCTAAGAATCCCCTCTTTAGCAAGGCAAAAAGTTATTGTATCTCCTGCAAATTGGAGATGAGTTTACTCTCTCCTTGCCCCCCATCAATCTTGTTTATCTCTGTCGACTTCCTAATATCAATATTAAATTCAATATTAATGGTATATGCAAAAATGTATCATTTGTTACCGATGAAGTGCATGCTACTGTTTTTTTACATAGACGGTGGACAACTAAAAAAGAGTGATTCAAAGTTTTAACTCCACTTATGATCATCAAATGCTCTATATATAAAGATAACATTTTTTTTTTAATTTCCCAGGCCGTAACCTCATACTGACAAAAGCAATAATTTTTTTCTTTGTAAAATAAAAAAAAGTTACTGGATAGAATAAAATAGCATAATCTAACATATGAAGACCTTCAACTTTGAGTTTGCTAGCATTGTACATATTAGATATAATAAGATTAAAAATAAGAAAATAACCACATCTTAACTACTACTCCTGATGCGTAGATTCAATTGCAAGAGAAAATTGGGGAAGGAAGCACAGCAGACATATACATGGGAACATGGCGTGGATTCCAGGTGGCAGTGAAATGCATATCCTCCAAGTTCTTGTACACAAACCCAAACGGCGTCGTTTTCTTTGGCCAGGAGCTCGACACACTTTCTCGGCAGCGCCACAGGTTCGTGCTTCATCTAATGGGCGCGTGCTTTGACCCTCCCCACCACGCGTGGATCGTCACCGAGTACCTCACCACCAACTTAAAAGACTGGCTTCATGGACCTGCCAATAGGTATCAACTAATTTCGCTTAAAAGTTATTTACTTTTGTCCGCTGCATCAGAATTAATTAGATGTAGGTTATACAATAAGACAAATTTTTTTTTTTATCTAACTGAAAGGTTATTCATTGTGTCCTCTAAAGTATATTCAATATGTAACTCTAAGATTACACCAAAATTTATCATAAAATAAAATGATTTATTGTTGCAACCAACCATTTTAAACATCTTCTTAATTACTAAATGAAATAAGGATTGATTATATTTTTTACTGTCCAAGACATTAATTGTATATATATTTTTTTACTTTATTTAATAATTAGGACAATGTTTAGAAAAATGTGATCATTACTCGTCAGTTTATCAAAAAGTTGTTAATTTGGTTTTGTTAGTTGCATCACTAGAGTTTGTTAGGATGTAGCTCTAAATGGTACTTACTGTTGTGCCATTGTTTTAGTTTATCTATCTATTTAAGATTTATACACATATTTAAAAAATAATAAATTTGATAATTGTATAGAAGAAGATAAGTTGACAAAATTACTCTCATCAATTCATAAAAAAAAAGCCTAATTCCACTGGTCTCAATCATAAATGACCTTAATAATTAACAAAGTAAGGGTATTATTAATGAAAAAAGAACATTAAAAGGATTTTGATATTTAAATTTGACAGATAAATTGAAAGCGTAAAAAATTATAAATTGTTAGATAAATTGAAATAGATAAAGTACTGTTAAAGTCGAGTTTTCAAATCAAAATTCATTGATTCATAACTTTAATTTTCATTCTCTCTAGTATCCTAGCAAATTCCTTGAAATGGGTTAAAAATAGGTGGGTTGAGCTGAGAAAATATGAAGAAAATAAAAAAGGTAGAATTGGCCCGACTTAGCCCAACCCAAATTAACCTTACCCATTACAAGGTGGGCTAACCTGAAAAGGAGCACTTGTTTTGTTTGGGCACTTTCTATTTTTCGCAGTTGATGAGAAAATTATTTGCAGTAGAGGCAAAGCAACCTTACATAAAGTAAGGAAATATAAGAAGGATCCAGTACAACCACGCCTAGAATACAACTAATACAATGACACCCACAAACTACCCAAATAAAACGCAACTGCATACACTTAGAATACACCTAAAAAATTACACTTAAACCAACTAAAATATCTCAACGTTTATCATGATGGTAGTCACTTGATTTGAATCAAAACGAACAATTCCAAAAATGTACCACCAATCCACTAAGTTGGCTACAATACACTGCACAATTATAGGAAACTCCAAGCTGAACTCACAAAATTAATGGCAATGAATTTAGTTAACTACTCCCATATGATATGAGATTATTAAATGGGTCATCTATCGAACCTCAACAAAGCATAGACTATATAAAGGAAAGGGCCTTGGCCCAATAGTTGTTTCTGGTGTTGATGAGAACCAAAGGTCCAGCAACATCTCAGCCTACACGAGGACCCAAATGCACACGCCTTAAACCTACATTCTCTTTTCCCTTACTCATAAGAATTGCTTCCTCATCCTTTTGTTCTTTTTGTTGCTAGTTGTATTGTAAATAATAGTACAAGGTTAGGAGGCAATTTTTATCTGTTAGTGAGTTGTATATCCTAAAAGACCTCACTCTGTTTGTGTGTATATATATATTGTAACCTAATTTTGTTGAATGATATAAGGTATTCCAACTTCATCATTCCTTTTATGGTATCAGCAACCTTGGTTTCTTTTTCAATTGCAAAAAAGCAACACTTGTTCCTCATTCATCTACCACACAAAATCCATCTTCACTCCCATACCTTAGTCAGCATTTACACACATCCCTGCCTCCACATAACCAAATTTCATTGTAACACAGTCTGGTCCTTTCTACATACACCCTAGCAAAAGTCCATCCACCGTCATCGAAAATAACTATCACTCATGGGTTCGTTCTGTCAAAATGGCCATGGTTTCCAAAATCAAGATGGGCTTTTTAAATGGCTCCATCCCTGTCCCTCAACCCACTGATCCCCTGTTTCAAAGGTGGGAGCGATGCAACACCTTGATTATGTCATGGCCACTCAACTCCCTCTCTCAATACATCCTTCAGAGCGTCATATACCTCGACCAAACGTTAAGAGATTTGGTCTAACTTGAGGGATCGATTTTCTAGAAGCGATTTTCTCATAACTTACGAGTTTACGATTTTACTACACAAAACGAGTTAACACTTATGTAAACTCGTTTTTGGTAAACTTATACGAGTTTAAGTAAACTCTCGATTCTACTAACGAGTTTAAGTAAACTCTCGATTCTGCGAGTTTATGAGTTAAAATCTACCTAAGAGTTAACGAGTTTACCTCAAAATGTACACATTTTGTAACTTTGTTAGATACTTACCTAACATTATTTATATTAGATAATATATATTGAGTTTATTTAGTCAATTTCATATATTTATCATAATTGAGCTATGTTTTATTGAATTATAAAATAATACATATATTGAATAAAATATGACATAACCACTAAGTGTCATGTATTAAGGTATATTTTATGATATTTCATTCATTAATTTAATTTAAAGTTAACATTATGCAATTTCAATTATAAATACAATATTTAATTACGTTTAGTTTCTAATAATATTGTTTATAACATTTTTTTTTACGTATATAAGCTCATACGAGTTTACGATTTGAGTTTACGATTCGAGTTTGAGAAGAATCCACGAGTTCACTTCAATCCTCGAGTTTGACAACCTTTGGTGCAGCTTTCAATGGTGCTTATTATTGTACCGTTGTTTTAGTTTATCTATCAATTTAAGATTTATACACATATTAAACAAAATAATAAATAACCTTAATAATAATTGTATGAAAAAAGATAACTTGAAAAAATTACTTATATTGAAAAAATTACTTATATCAATATTATACAAAAGAAAGTATAATTCCACTAGTTTCAATAATAAATGACCTTACCAACAGGGTTTGGTCTAAGTAGTAAGCGGCTTGGTATCGCTTAAGCAAGGTCCCGAGTTCGAGACCTTGTGTACGCAGTTATCCCCGCTGGGAGACTCACCCGCCATAGCCAGGTGCGCGACCCGGGTCGACTCGGATTAGTCAAGGCAAAGCCTTGGATACCGAGCAGGCAACCTAAAAAAAAATAATAAATGACCTTAATAATTAACAAAGTAAGGAAATTACTAATGACAAAAGAACATTAATACGACTTCAATGTTCAAAATTGATAAATAAATTAAAACCCTAAAAGTTTATAAATCGATAGTTAATTTGAAATGGATTAAATAGTTTTCAGCTTGAGTTTTCACATCAAAATTCATACACTCATCATGTTAATTTTCACTCTCTTGCACTTGCAAAATATTCCTCTTTCTCTCCCTCAGTTCTTGCAATTCTATTGACATACAAAATCCTAATATGGTACCAATATATAACAGGAGCAAGGAGAGAGTGGTGCCACTTCCACCATTTAAAGAGAGGGTTGCAATGGCCTTGGAGATAGCGCAAGGGATGCAATACCTACATGAACAAAGGCCTAAGGTCATCCACCGTGACTTAAAGCCTAGCAACATCTTCTTGGATGAAGCCATGCATGTTAGGGTTGCTGATTTTGGTCATGCACGCTTCTTGGGTGATAATGACATGGCTCTTACAGGAGAGACAGGTGAACTAATTTATTTGATTTTTTTTTCCAATTTTTTTGAATGAACAAGAAAATTATTCCAAAGAGAATAATGGATTATCAAGGAGAAATTCTTAAATAATCTTAGGCCAGTTAAAAAAAATGACATCTTATGCCATTTATAATAATATAACACATCAGTTTAGCAGGTTACTTTTATTATATTTTTAATGTAACAAATGATGCACTAAATTGTAAATGTTATGAAAATAATATATTTTCTTGTTATATGTGTATTTTAAATTTTTTTTCTACTCCCATCTGTTTTACGCATATAATTATGTTAAATAAAGAGAAATAGTCACAAATTAATACTTTAAATAAGTAAAGTTTAGTTAAAATTTGTGAAGCTTAATTTATGTATTTGAATCTATTTCTCACTTTACATGACAAGAACGATAGAATCCATTTCTACATATAAAGGGAACAAAAATTTAGAGGCTATAGAAAAAAAAAAACATATAAAAATATTAGTACATGTACAATGTAATCACATGATTTGAGACGGATTTTAAGTCTTCCCATCCTAAGAAAAGTTATTACTATGTATAGTTTAATTTTGATATCTATGTAATTAAGTTACCATGGTTTCTTATTTTATCTACATTCTTAATGTTGTAAATAAGATACATTGAATAATATCTACATGATAATAATTTGTTTTCATGGTCTAGATAAATGTGGGTGGCTTATGATGATATTCATGTTTCTTGTGTTTCTTTTTAGGAACATACGTATACATGGCACCAGAGGTGATCCAATGTGAACCTTACAATGAAAAATGTGATGTATATAGTTTTGGTGTCTTACTAAATGAGCTTTTAACCGGAAAACACCCTTACATTGAGACCGAATATGGTCCCACCAAGGTAAAATCATCTCATCACACTAATTAATCTTGAGTTGGATTTTTTTACATTTATGATCAATTATTTGTTAAGTAAACTTTTAAATTGGTCCTTAAAATTGAGTTAGAGAAATAGATCCATTTAAAAAAGAAACTCTAATATAGTCATTGCTAGTTCCAATCTTTGGACATGTGGATCCTCCTTAGTATTTCAATGAACTTATTTGTCTTATTTATATTTATATTTGGGACCAATTTGAACTAATTTATAAATTGTCAAGATTCAGTTTTTCAAATAAACTATTACAAAATATGATTGTTGGACTTACTTCTCATATATTTTAAATTATTATGGATCATGTTGAGAAATTTTCTTTAGAGAGATCGATTTGTCTGATTCAGAAAAACTAATTTAAAGTTTATCATGTTAATCTCAAATAGCAAATTGTAATAGTGTTTAATATTACATTGTTAATTAATTATTGTGATGCTTATAGAAATGTTGTGAATTACATGTTACTATTTTATTAGATTGCCATGGAAGTTGTGGAGGGTAAACTGCGACCTATGCTTCCATCTAATAGCATTGATCAAATGGAAGACTTGATTGACCTTATTCGCCTTTGTTGGGATAGAAATCCATCTAGACGACCATCATTTGCAACTATCACAGCTAGCCTCGAAAGTTATGTAAAGAAGAACCTCCATCAAACTTGCTAGCTAGCTAGTGTTTAATTTAAGAGTAAAAGCCTCAAATTGTTCTAAGTAATCTTGTTGGTAATAATTTGGTGGTGATTAGTAGAGGAGGTTAATACTTAATAGTATGTTTCAAACTTTCAATTAAGCAATTTGATTGATTGAGTATAATTTTGATACTTAACATTTTTTTATACTGCTAATTTAAGTAATAATTAATCTAGAAAGATTAGTGTTTTCATGGGGCAATCATGCCAATAGAAGTCGATAAATTATTACGTATTTTTGTTGGGGAGTGCACAACAAAACATGTCTCAAACTTAGCCTCATACAAATTCAATATAAACACAAACATAGAGAGGAAAATTAATAAGAAGAAAGTGAGTATAGAGACACAAGAATTTAACATGGTTCGGCCTATCTCATGCCTACATCTACTCTAGAGGTTAAATGCTTTTACTAAGACAAAAATAAAAATACAAGAGTGTGATGTGGTTCCCCCACCCAAAGCCTCTTTCAAGTTGTATACTTGTAACCCTCTCCCATAACCCAAAATATTTCTTACATCTTATTCTCCATATTGTCACACGCTTATGCCATTAATCTTACTTATAACCAAAGATCCTTAACCTCTAAGAGTTTGTATTTCAAATCCTAACAGATTTATCCATATCCTACAAATTAATATCCTAGCAAATTATTCATATTAATAATTTTAATATTCTTAAATCTGAGGATATTTATCTTATGGATATACTTTTTCAGAATAGACAGAAATAAAATCAGTTGCAATTCTATCAAAATATACAATTGAGCCAATTTTCCTACAAAAATCTCTGCCTTGACAAATGCCCCACCATCATGATAATTGATAATTACTTCACATGATACAAGTCACCTAGTCAAATGCAAACCTCCGTGAAAACCATGAAGAACTTGTAAGATTATTTTAATCTCCTGATAATGTCGTCCGTGTAACTAATAGTAGTATTAACTCTAATAAAAGGGAATTAAGATGATGAAAATTAGTTCTATAAAAGATTATAGAGTTAGTGGGGGGTATTTTGATAAAATTGACCTTCCCCTCTCCCTTATAAATAAGTTGACAGTTACTCAAAGAAAAAATAAAGATTCAAGGATTCATAAAGAATTCAGAAATCATTAAGATTTGAGCTTTGCCTTAGGAAAACGTTCTTCTCACCATCAGAAGGACTCGAAAGAATCAAAGGAAGAGAGGGGAAAAGAATCAATTGATTCAATCACGATATGGATCTGAGTATGTCATTCTTATCCTTAATCTCATTTTACAGTGTGATAATCATAAATTTCAAGATCCAAAATTCAATGGTTGTTTCCTGAACTAGTTATCAAAAATTACAACCTTACAGAACTCTAATTTGCAATTACCACAAATAATTACCTTTAGTCTCAAGCGTACCATCTACACATCCAAATCAATTAAAAAACATGATTTTACCTGATTTGAAATCTCGACCAATGAACATCTGTAACCGCGCAATTCAACTCAAGTGAGCTCAAACTTTCATGAATAACATAAAGAACCCTTATTAGTAAATACTACAAATAAGTAACATTTATTACTATGTTATGTCCAATTGTTGAATGGCATTTTAGTCACTATATAAAGTTAAAAGTTAAAACCATTTTCTACAAATAGAAAGAGCATTATCTTATTTAGAGGTACACGATAAACCTCCATCTTATTTAACATTAACAAATAGTCAGAGTATTATCAAATAGAAAGAATATTTACCCTAGGCTTGATAATTTTATCTGCACAAGCAGATATCAGAGAGTAATACCTGCAACAGAGCATATATAGAGGAAAGGTTTTTTCCCCACGGATAATGGGGATGAAATTTTTCAATACGTGCTTACTAAATAGGGCGGGGGTTACTTCTTCTATATTCACGGATTCTCGATATATGAAATATTTAAATTACTCATTTACTCTTAAGTATATAAATAAATTTATGTTGAAACATATTGTTCATGTTAAAACTATAATGCATTATAAAACCACACTTATTGTACTTAATACTAATTTGTTCCCCTATGACAATAATGTGAGTTCTATCTTAAACTAAAAATTGGAATTCATGAGTTACGTTGATGTTAAAATGACTATTGTTTGACCAAATGTTACTATATAGATTGGCTAAAGTAAAGATTATTTGTTTCAAGCATTGTAAGTTATTGGGTTATGCTTGTATAATTTTAATAATTGTGTTAGACAAATTAATAAAAATTATATTTTACAAACATGCATTTTACATTAACGTATGGAAGTTTCAATTATGTATAGGATATTCATAGATGTTTATGAGTACCATACATGAGAGAAATTATAAACGAGTATTCATGCAAATATAATGAGAACGGAGATGAGGACAAATTTTCATCCGCGGGAGCGGGGGACTATTGTTAAGAAAATGTATAAAAATAATCAAAGTATTCTCGTTTTTTCTTCTTGTCAATTAAATATAAGCACAAAAAAAATAGACAACGGAATTGACAAAAAGTAAATCAGTGGACAAATAAGCTTGTAGAATAATAAATAAATACACAAAAAATGTTAACGTGGAAAACTTCCAAAAAGAGGGATTTAGAATATGACGTCTCTGTTTAGGAGGTAAATTACAAAAAACTACTCTATGATGCTTACTAGTAAAAAAAAATGAGTATAATTAAGAGACGTACGATTAGTGGAGAGGAGGTTCTTTCTTGAAAGGATACTAAGTCCCTTCTCGCTTAAATGACCAAGTCCCATATGCCATAATTGTGTGGAGGAATCTTCAATTGCATTTACTCTCCTTTGCACAATTTTGCCAGCATGATGTGAAGTTGAGCTTACATTTACCTTCACTAAAGTGGGTTACATTACCCTCACCATCTAGTACTCCAGTACTGGATATCAAGTTGAGACGGATATTTGGAACGTGTTTGACATTCCTTAAAAATAGCTTGCATCGAATGATGGTTTATAAACAAATATCTCCAATGCCAACAATCTTATATAGCTCGGTATTTCCGATTCTTACTTTGCCTTCCTTTATAAGAGTATAAGTTGTGAAAAATTCATGTTGGGGTGAGACATGATATGAGGCAGCAAAATCAATTACCCATGTTACTTCTTGGCATTCAAGAGATTCACAAATGTTGTCACTAGCAACTAAAAAATAACCATCAACTACAGTTGCAGAAGTGTCTTGTTAACCCTACTTGTCTTCATCTCTTTCACTTGATTATCTTTTCTTGATCCTGCAAAAATTTTCAATGTGACCTTTCTTGCCACAAAAATCACCTTTATAAGTCTTCTTCCTTGACTCAGATCTTCCTTGCAATTTGTCGCGGTTGTTATGAGAACTTTTAAATATGCTTCTCCCTCATGCCTATGAAACAAGAGTTGATGACTAAGAGTGAAATTATGGATACCCTATTCTTTCCTTCGGATTTATTCACTTCTCATTCTATTCCTTACCATGGTCATAGTGACCTTCCCATCCGGTGTCAAATTGCTCAAAGAGATAACTAGAGTATCCCAACTATCAGGTAAGGAGCTCCACAAAATCAAAGCTTTCAATTCATCATCAAGAGCATGTTCATGGTAGACAACTGGTTTATGGTGCCTTGAAAATTACTCAGATGCTTTGCCACTGAGCTGCCTTCTTAGTACTTCATATTCACAAGCTTCTGAATTAAAAAAGCTTTATTGTGTGCTGTATTCTACTCATAAAGAGTTGCCAATTTTGTCCACAAAATCTTAGTATTAGTTTTTGAACTAATATGCCAAAAAAAATTTATCATCGACACATCGTTGGATCAATCCAATGGTCTTCCTATTCATCTTTTTCCAATCCTTATCTAGTTTCTCTTTTGGCTTGGAATTGTCACCCTCAATGAGATCATATAAATCCTTGCAATATATCAAGTCTTCCATTCGAGGCTTCTAAATCAAATAATTAGAGGAGTTCAACTTCACTATAGTACCAACACCAAGCTTATCATCCATATTTAACTGCACAAGGAACAACAAACCAAAGCTCTAATACCACTTTGTTAGGAAACGATACAAAAATAATTCCCTTTTTCTCTTCTTGTAAATTATAAATATGAGCACAGAAAATAGGCACCGGAACTGACAGATAAGTAAATCGGTGGACAAATAAACTTGCAGAATAGTAAATCAATATACCAGAAATTTTAATGTGGAAAATCCCCAAAGAGAGGGACAATAAACCATAGGACTAAGTTCAGAAAATTCTCCGCTACGTAAAATAAATAGTGCACCAAAAGTCTTCACCAATAGTGGATAAAAGGTTCTTGCAAAAACAATAAATTGACATCAGAATAAAATAATGATAGAAATATTTCTCTATCAAAATAACATAAAACGGTGCACCTCAAAAGTAATGGGTAAATACAGTCCGACAAAATAGGAGAAGAAAAGAGATTCTGAGTATATCATATTAACCTTCACAATGTCTAAAATAGGTGGTTAAAATCTCATCAGAAACAGAGCATAAACGAGTATCTAACAAATACACCAATGATCAAAACTTCTCTCCAAAAATAAGAAAACATTGGCGGCACTTTTATGTCTTCTCATAGGCATGAGTGTGTTAAAGAAAGAAAGACTTTGTGGCTAAGAAGCACTAACACTTCATGAGACGATCATGTCCTCATGTTTGACACACAAAAACACTGGTTCGACACACGTGTTGCATGTGTCCAAATAAAAAATTTATAATTAGCAATGTCTAAGTGTGTCCGAGCTATATCCGAAAGTTTTTTTAACCGTGTTCATGCCATGTCCAAGCAAAAAAATATTTTAAATACTAAACAATTTATAATAATATGAAACCTTAGAAAATTAATAAGTATTGACTCATGAAAATATCTTGATTGTTTCATATATTTTGAAAGGGGTTTGAAAGGTATTAAAAACTAATAGTTTGATATTAATGAAAATATTATAATATTATTATAAATATTTAATTTTATACTTATATATGTCATGTCCGATCTTATAAAATGTGAAAGTTGGTGTGTCACGTGTCATGTCGTGTCTGGTGTCACTATGGTGCTTCTTAGCCCCCATAGCCTTTTTAAATACAAGCCTAATTGACTTGTCTCACACGCTTACCAAGGCACATAATATTTGGATTTGCAGTCCGAACAGATCTTAAAACCAAATTAGAGATGCTGCAGCAAAACCAAAAGCCAGGTGATGGCTTCCACTAAAAATATGATTTTATTTATTTTTGTGTATAAATGAAATATGGGTTATAGGTGGGGGCGGATGCTCATTGGAGGATGGGGCGAGGGTCCCAAAAAACTTTGTTTTTAAAAATAAATGATAAACCTCTAATTTATTCTTTCTTAATTTTGATTTTAGTTAATTTAGTCTCTTTCAAATTTTTTAAGCTTAGTTTGTTCCTCTCAATTAAAAAAATTGGTCTTATTAGTTCTTCCGTTCGCTTGACTAACGGTGTCTGCTCATATGGCAATTAACGGGGAGACGTGACACATTAACTATCACGTCAATCCCTTCCAAGTAGACATCCTTCCATATGTGAGACGCATGAATTCCCAACTTAATCTCTCTTAATTTTGATTTTGGTCAACATAGTCCCTTCCAAATTTTTTCAGCCAATTTCATCATTCTCAATTCAAAAAATTAGCCTCGTCAGTCATTTTGTCCACTTGATAATGCCACACCCAACAACTATCTCTTAGCCACCCCACCTCATTATCATTCCTAATTTATCTCCTATGGTACAAAGATGTTATTTTGTGCCATGAATATCTAATAATTTTTTATATATGCCCTTCTATATTCTATTAATCAGGTAACATGTACAGGAGAATTAGCTCCATGAGTCGCATTGACTTTAGGTACCAAACTATAATACTAGTATCAAATCTCATATTATTTAGAGATAAGACTTAGATAATCTTTATAAGTTCAAGATAATCTTTTCTATTCGAGTTAGCTTTTGGGGTTGAGTTAAGTCACTTAATTATTCAATATGGTATCAGATCATATCTTGAGATCAAAGAATGGGATACCCGCAAATACTCATTCCTACAAACTTCATGAACCCTAGATATCAATCATGGGTGTGTTGAGCTACCTTTTGAAATTAAATTAGGTCACTCAATTATTCAATAATCAGCAAAAATCTTATTTTTATTGGATACAAATTTTTTCCTAATCCAATCTAACAAGAAATTCAATTGAGATTATCTATTTTCACTTGAATCAATCATGAACCAACCAAAGGTTATAGCATATAAATAACACGGATGCTCATTAAATCTAAGTTATTTTCATGTTTCATAATAGAAAAAGAAAACCTTTAATTACTAAAATCAACTATAATAGTAATAAGGGTTTTCCATTGAAAAAATTAAAAATTGAAGCCTTCAGTATAATAAAAGTATTAAAAACTTAAAAACTTTTCACTTTAAGTTTGTTTTTACAAGTGTCCTACTAAGACAACTGTTAACTAAACCCTAATAATATTATATTTTCTTAGATCACTAACTCATCCTAACTTCTAATTACAAGTGAAGTAAAAGGTAAATCCAATTCATATCTTAAAATCTTAAAAAAGAAAAATTACTACTTATTCAACAATTAAGAGAATGATTAAGATGATACTCTCTCTATTTTGTTTTAGCCGTACGTTTTTGTACTTTTTAGAATTTTAAAATATCTATCCATTTAAATATCTAAGTGTAATTATGTTTTTTTTTTTCAATTTCTATCCCTAATTGTAGTTAAACATTTACTAATAACACAATAAATGTAAAGAGAATAATAATTATATTAAAAATAAAAATTTAATTTTTTTTTATATAAAGATAATTTTATTAATTCATATTATTTTAATATTTTTTTAAACTTAAGATGTATAGTATTTAATTTTAAATAGTTAAAACTAAACCGAGATGAAGTAATTTGTTAATATCATTACTCCAACAATTGAGAATCCAAGTCCCTGTGCATATAATAAGGCAAGACCCCAACTCCTCCAAAGTGACCACCCCCAGTTGATAACCTTATCCTCCAATTCTAGGCAGAATTACATGCCACGTAGGCAAAATGCACTTGCCACGTCACCACAAAATCTCCATCTCCCACCACATAAACCTGCTGCTTCTTTTTTTTCCCCCATCTAAAACAGAATCTCACACTTTTCTTTGTTAGTGTCATATTTTCCCTTCCAAATAAGCAAAAACCAAATTGACACCAAATTTGGTTTGAAGAAAAATAAAGAATGGCTGCAACTGCTTCTTCTGTTTCAATGGCTCTGCCACTGAGTTCTTCTGCAATCAAGAACAGGGTGAACCATTTGAAGCCATTACCACCACTTCCAAAATCAAAGAGGAACACAGTGATGAAAATTCCACAACAATCCAAACTTGGAATTCAAGCATCTCTGAAGGAAAAAGCAGTTACAGGTATATATTTAGGGAGTTAGTTGGTTAGAGCGGTTATGAATTCAGTTATTGTTAGTTACAGAGACCTTCTCCTATATGAGCTTTGTGCGTAAATATTATTTTTTAGTGCTGACATTTATAAAGTTAATCAATTTGGTTCTAGAAAAAAAAAATTAACGTGGGTTTGGTGATCGAAAATTTTGACATCAATTTAGTTCTAAGAGTTTGAGATTTGATGTCAATTTCATTTTTTTGGTCAAATTATTTTGAGAATACTTTGACATCCACTGTCAATGTAAAGTTATTTAAGTAACTATTTAATCAAATCATTCTATATACGCATAAATTTTCAAATAATAAAGGGGTATAGTTGACAGTTTTTTTTATTATGTAACAAGATTTGATTGAATAATTGTGTTAAAGATTTTTACGGCGACAGTAGATATCAATTATTCTCAATTATTATTGGAGCTAAATTAAGTTATTAATTATTTGATGAAAGAATGAAATTGATGTCAAAATTGTTAGGACTAAATTGGCGTCGAGTTGATTGTAATGAGCCGTGTTTGTTGAATAGTGAAATTTGAGCTTTTTTGTGTGAGATTTTGTTAATCGTGTTTAATTGTGTTGGGGATTGACACTTTATGTCTCCTTATTCGAGTGTTCGTCTTATCAAGTTTTTGAAGGATTGTTTTGTGAGGTTTTTGTAAATACGTGTTTGGTTTTTAGGTAAAAACGCTAAGAATCAATTTCAATGGCTCTAAAAGTAAGAAATCTTTACTTTTGGTGACGGCTAAAATTAATTTTGAGTGTTGTCACCTGAAAATCAAAACATTCTATTAGTCTTGTTGGATATGTCTGGAGTGTTGAGAGTGAGGTGCCCCTGTATTTTGATTTTGAGATATTGATGTATCCTTTCTACTCAGTTTAATTATAAAAAGATTTAATACTCAACATGATTTTTTAGAAATGTCTTTGGTGTCCACTTTAGTTCCTAAAAATTTTTAGTGCCACAATCGTCCCTATAAAATTTGGACGTTGCCAACGTTAGTCCCTTCGTCCATAACAGCCGTGATGGAACTTAAAACGATGTCGTTTTGGGCACAACCAAAATGACTTTATATTAGACACAAGGACAAAGTTGGGTAAAACAAATTTTCTTTTAGGAACAAAGTTGGGCAAAACAAATTTTTTTTTCAGGGACTAACTTGGGCAACCTCAACTAACTCCCGCAATCACATAAGCCTCTTCCTCCTCCTCCTCAACCTCAACTAACCTGGTTTGTTGGTTTGATTTGGCAAAGTGTAGTGGTTATGGGAGTGCAATAGTGGTGGTGGAATGCTTATGGAGTTGGTGGTGGTTATGGGGTCCAATGGTGGTGGTGGAGAAAGTGGCGTCACAATGGTGGTGGTGGTAGTGGGGTGGTGAGTGTGGAGGTGGTGGTGGAGGAAGAAGAAAGGGGGTGAAGATAAGGAGGTTGCCCAAGTTAGTCCCTTCAAAAACTTGTTTTGCCCATCTTGGTCCTTTAAAAAATTCGTTTTGCTCAATTTGATCCTTACCTCCAATACAACGTCATTTTGGTTGTGCCCAAAACGACGACCTTTTTTATTCTGTCACCCTCTATTATGGCTATTTTGGATAGAGAAACTAATGTGTACAACGTCCAAATTTTATAAGAGCTAATGTGACACTAAAATTTTTTTAAGGACCAACTTGGACATTAAGGACATTTTCTAGGAACAAATTTAAGCATTAACTCTTACCAAAAAAATTGATGACAATTATTATTTTTTTTGGGAATAATTTTATGCCAATTTAAAAAATTAAGAATAAAGAAGATAATTAGTCGAAGATTATAAGTTAATTCAGATTAATGTAATTTTGAAGTTTTGTTCACTTTCAATATTAACAGGCCTTACAGCAGCCGCATTGGCAGCGTCCATGGTGGTGCCTGAGGTGGCTCAGGCAGCCGGTAACGACTTCTCCCCGTCTCTCAAGAACTTCCTGCTCAGCATCGCGGCCGGCGGGGTTGTGCTGGTGGCGATATTCGGTGCTGTTATTGGTGTTTCCAACTTCGATCCAGTTAAGAGAGCTTAAAATTCTTGTCTTGAAAAGCCTTCAATTTTATGTTAAGTGTATTTTCCAATGTCTTTAATGTTTCATGATAGTTTGTGTAACTGTTTCTGATACATTTGTTGTATCAAATGCACCTTTATCTTTTGTTAATCTTATATACACTTCTTGATTTGATCATTATAAGAAAGGGAAAATTGTTGAATGCTGATGGTTCAGTTCACACAAGTTTTGTGCATCAAGTCAATTAACATTTTTTTAAAAACAATTGTTTAAATATGTATGCGAAACAATGATTTTGTATTTTGAAAATGCTTGTCGATATGTCTTGGCAGTTATTTAGAAATAATTTCTAGAGTAAATCTTGTATGTGGTTCCTCTGTGTTCGAAACGAAAGACACTTTAATAATTAAACATATAAAATGGGACACTTTCGTACTTAAACATTTAACATTGGATCAGAGATTGATTTTTGTATGTCTAAGGATTAAAATATCTTACATTTTGAATGGGAAAAAATTTCGAATAAACTTTCTTTCAGATGAATTGTTTTTGTTCCCAATTTTTTAAGTTAGGTATTAAATTGAGATTTTTGGCTAATTTCTTTCTCTAACCTTCAGCATTTTCACTTTTCTCTGTGATTGGTTATAAATTCATTGGTCACATTTTCTTATATGAGAAATTGGTATCAAATAACGTTGTTCTTACAGTTACAATGTATGTCTTGATGATTGGTTTAATGTACCAAAACTATATTAAAATGCATTTTAACATAGGAAGCACGGTACGACACGACAAAATTTTGAAATTATGGGATACGATGCGGTCAAGATAGATATAAACAAAAATAAAAAAAAATAATTATAACCATAAATAAAATGTATTATGCTTTAAAAAAAATACAAAGATTATATGATTATCATATAATAATTATAAACAAAGTGAGATTTACCATACACCAATAGGACATGAGTGTTTGCAGTGTCCCCGTTGTATAAGACAGTCTCCAAGGAATATCCTTGATTCATAGATTTTAACTTTGATTCTTTTAAACCATGGGTTACGTTTCAAACTCAAACATACAAGAATTTCTTGTTTTTTTTTTAAATTATCAATATTTAAAGTTCACTAAACTTTACCTGATTTGGCTTGAGTTGGATTGCCTCATTATGAGAGTAAGGATCTTCTAGCACTAATTTTTTTAATATCCACAAAACTCAAACTCTAGACCTTATTTAATGGTAATAAGTGTCGAACTACTTAAATAAAGAAAGTTTTTTTTTAATGACACTTCGAGTCCAAGGAGAATTAAATTGAACCTTATTCAAATTTCCTAGTGTCAAATTGATGAAGCAAATTGCAAACAGTTGATTTGAATTATTGATGGTGTTGTACTTCTATTGTTTTGAATCTCCCAGCCCCTTCAATTCTGTACAGAAAATTCTCACGTACTCTTGACACTATTAAATTGCACTGTGCTAATAATCAAGAACATGCTTGCATGGCATGCGTTACAAAAATTGAATGTGCCCTCGGATTTTTAAACTCTAAAGTCAGAATCTTGACTTGTGTGAACCAATAATCTTGGAGAGTATGCAAGAATTTCCCTTTAAATCTATGGCTTGAAATTATAAACTTCAGAGGAGATAGGCCACACCATGTCCAGGAATAAATCTAGCATTTTCTTCAGTGTACACATGAGTTTCATTCTTGAGCCTGCGCCAAAATGGAACAAAATGATATGATATTGATGTCAAAATCCAATTAAGTGAGGACTGTATTTGGTGCATTTGGTTAAACTTTCTTGAATTTTGAGGCAGAATTTCGATTTGGTTTTTTAAGAACTAATTTTATTATATGGTTATGTAGAAAAGTGGTTATCTTTGTATGAATTTAATTTTGGCACACTTTTGATGTAAAAGAATGTTACCTTATCATTTAACTACATATTAAAAGTGACTAATTCTCCCACTTATCATTTTAAAAGTTTCACACCTAGTAATATATGATCAGGTGAAGATGTAAAATTATTTTATACTAATATTAAAATTAATCCCTTTTTATATTTATTTTTTAAGAATCTTATTCAAATAAACTCTTAAAAAAATTAAGAAATAATCATGAAGAATCACTCTCATTAACATCCAAATTATTCATTGAATAATATTCTTAAATTAATAAAATAACATTATGTATGGATCCTACTTTATTAATCCAATAGTGTGTACCCTAATTTTTTTTATTGTTTAGTTGAGATCTCTAGTAGAGCATTCAAATTCAAGTTAAGTAGGCCTTTAAAAGCCAAAATGTCTTATATTGCAAAAGAAAATAAATGTACTTACGATTGTGAAACAGTTTTATTCATGGTAGCAGATGATTGGAACCAAGCACCATTTAGATAGAGCAATTCCCCATCTATTCTCTCTTTGATTCTTTTGTCCATTTCCTCAGCACCAATCGATAGTGGTTGATCAGAAGCCTAAATTAAAAATAAAATTAAAAAAAAATAAAACAACATATATGATCATGCAAAGAAAATTACTTATTACAACAACTAAGTAGAAAAAAATAACCATTTTTTTTTCACATACCATAACCCATCCCCATGTATCAGCAAAAGATGGTACATGAGTGGCATATACGACCACATCTGCAAGAAGAAGGAAAAAATAAACACATATTGAATTTAATTAAAACAATATCCTTGTGTTCTGCTAATTTGCTATTAATTGCTGAAAATTTGAATCCAAAAAAAAAAGGCTTAAATTGGATAATCTTAGAATTAAAAAAAAAAAATTGGATAATCTTACATTTGAAGACCTGTTTGATTGTGTTATATATGGAAGTGAAGACCTCCTTATGTGTGAAGATACCTGCTGGTCCAGCCTGCACAAGATACAATTTTTTTTTTGTTAAATAAACTGAGATGAATTTTGACGTGGTAAAAAAGTTTTATATTATTATCCAATTACATATTGTCATATCAATAAAAAATAGTTGATGCTTGTACTTACTACCTCAAATTTTTCACATATCCGGACTAGAAAAGTCTTTTATATAATAACATATGATTGGATAGTAATGTAAGATTTTTATGTATCATAGTTAAATTCATGAACTTTTATTAATTAATAAAAAAAACCATAGCATATGTACAACCAAGAAAAACCGAATATAATAATTTGTACCTGGGTCACAAAAATGCCATTATCATTGAGCTTGGGCTTGAGGATTTTCTCATAGAAGGATTTGGTGTATAGCTGATAGCAAGGCCCATCTTCAAGTGGATCTGCCAAATCTCCAACTATCACATCATACTTCTCCTTTCTCTTCTCCAATTCAGCCCTTTAATGCAACAAAATTCATGTTATAAAACTTTAGCTTAAAATAAAGGCTTCCATGATGTAAAAAAAAAGACATAAATTAACAAAGTCATTAGAAAAAGAAAAAAAAACCCTTACTTGGCATCATTGATGACAAGGTCAAGCTTCTTATGATAAAATGTCTCCTTATTCACGGTCAAGTATTTTTTACAGAAATCTACCACCTCCTGCAAGAATTAGCACTTGAAATTTGATTACCTTAGTTTGAGTATATCCATCAATCCTAAGAATAGGATTTATAAGTTATTATTGCACCATAATTTTAGTCTCGACAACTTAGTAATGTATGAAATACATAGTTTTTATTGAATTTAAAAAAAACCCATTTAATTGTTATTTTAAGATTTTAAAGACTCCCAACATCTATTATCCAAAAAAAGAAAAAAAAATATTGTATAATTGAGTGCCTATATATTTTAAAAAAATAAAAAATAATAATATTAATAAGGATTTAATTTTGATACACTGTTAACATAAAAAAATTTTATACTTTCATCTATTGATATAGGGTTATTTGTGAGACTTTTAAGGTAATAGTGTGAGAGTTAATTGGATAACAGTATAAAATTCATTTATAATGTCAAAATTAATCCCTTTTAGTAATAGGGTAGTGTAAAATTTTCCATCCAACTATCCAAGTATGTTTTGTCCCATATGTTATTGTTACATGAAATGTTACTTCAACATCAAATTTTGACAATATACATGGACAACGTACAAATATACAACAAGATGTATTTGTAATGTTGTAGAGTATAATAATTATGTGGGACTCACTTGCACTTAAATCTTGTTGTATTTTTGTACATTATCTAAATATGTAGTCAAATTTTGTTGTTCAAGTAGTATTATCCTATTGTAACTATTTAACTTTTAAAGGTAGTTTTCTGTTTTGGAGTCCTAGAATTAATTTTCAGAGACCAAAATCAATTTTGTTCATTTGACATTTTATTTGGTTTCTCATTTGAATCCATTCTCAAAATCGATTTTGGACTTAATCAATTCTTGGTAAAATTGAAACTTTTTTGCTTTTAGGGTGAAGAATGAACTATGTGCATCTTCCATTTCTGCATCATACATGTAAAAGTGATTTTCATCACTATTCAAACAAAATTAACTTTGTCAAGATCACTTTCCGTAAAAATCACTAGACACAAATCACTTTTAATGTAGTCTAAAGTTAACTCTGGCAAAATTAATTTGATCAAGAATCAAGTTTATAAAAGTAGAATCAAACCCGGACTAAACAAATAAAAATGAAAAGATATTATTAACTTTTGAGTTTGATGGATGGCCATATGAAGCAATATATAGCTAGGATGTAGTATAGGATTATGTAGTATAATTAACCTGATCTATATCACACATGACGACTCTGTCTATTGACTTGTGCTTAAGGGCTTCCCTAGCAGCTGAACCTTCACCTCCTCCCATAATGAACACCTTTTTGGGGCTGCATGCCACAAAAGTAGTAGTAACATATATATATCATAAGTTATGTGTCCTTTCATATAAGTCAAAGACTCAAAGGTTCACCAAACAAAAACCCAATCGAGTATTCCAAGAAGCATAACTTTATGTGTTGTATTTGTAATCTTGCAACTAACTTATATGAAGTAAAGTATGATGAGTTGTGTAGTGTATTCAACATGAGTTATTAAACATTTGTTTGTCAAAAACTTATAATATAAAAATCAACAAGATTGGTAACTCGCTTGTATACCAATATCTTTAATTAAAAAAAATTTGGCTATCAAGTCCCTGATCTATAAAAGGGTCCATCATTAATCACTCAACAAGACCCGAAATTATAGTTCAGATTTATAACTTTCTTTTAACTATAGCATCTAAATTATGGTGATTGTCAGATGAAATAAAATGGTAAAACTCAATAATTTATCAAACTAGCATTTTGCTTTAAACATATTGTGCAAATTTTCACTAGTAGTTTCTTTGTGTTCTTATAAAAATATTCCATCATTATATGAACTATGTGGTTCCTAAATGCGCAGATGTGGTTTATTTCACAAGATAAAATACTATATATATAAACAACACCTAAAAAGAGAAGGGCAAAAAAAAAGACAAAAGAAATATGCAAAAATGAGTCCTGCTACACGTACACTCAAAAATATACACCATACATACACCCTATATTTATATACATAAAGTTTATGTTTTAATGCATGTAATGTTTGTGCACTTAATTAAATATAATTGAGAATATCATCTATAAGTTTTTAATGTTTGTGCACTCATGAGAATAAAGTTTGTGCATTATTAATGGTGTATGTATGAGTGTATAAAATTGGGTGTACATGTAGCACTTTTGATGCAAAAATATATTAAATGTGAATAATATGTATATTAAACTAGAGTTCTGCTACACGTACACCAAAAACCATACACCATACATACACATCGTACTTATATACATAAAGTTTGTGTTTTAACTCATATAATGTTTGTGCACTTAATTAAGTATAATTAAGAGTATCATTTACAAGCTTGTAATGTTTGTGCACTGGTGAGAATAAAGTTTGTGCATTATTAATGGTGTATGTATGAGTGTATGAAACTGGGTGTACATGTAACATTTTTGATTAAACTAAGTGCGTGTATTGCTAACAATTAGTTTAGAAGTAATTAAATGAATTTGCACAATTTAAAACATACTTTGGTTGATATAAAAGAGAGGGATGAATCAAGCATTCGTGATAAATGAATTCATCAGATTCAGCACTCTGCATCTTCCCATCAATCATCAAGGCCTGTATGCGCAACATAAAACAATTACTCTAATATTCAATAGTAATACTAGAATACTAGAATATACAAAAGAAGAAAATCCAGTCAAATTTTTGTATAGATGCAACCTACTCGTGTATATTTAGACACACTTACAATAAATTAAGTTGACGAGACCAAAAAACAATTGAGTGTCTAATCAATAAAGTTAATATCACTCAATTTTATTATGAAGATGTGTCTAAATATAAGGGGTTAGAATTGAATCCGCACGATAATTTTCCATTCAGAAGCTTCTCTCACCTTTCCAAAACGCTTTGTATCTAAGAGAGCTATATCCTGGTACTTGCTAACCCCTCTATGGAGCACCCTGTTCAAAAAAAAAGAAAAGGAAAAACAAGACTCAAGTGAGTTGATGGAATTGATCAAAACAAGATTTATGTATCAAGCAATATATGGAATCTCCATTGCATATGAAATGTTTTCATGATATATATTATACCTCAAATTGTACTACTCAAATTCATTAGACTATTATGAATGTTAGTGATTAAGATTTTAACAATTTTATATTGATTTGAGAGTGAGTATTAATTACTGCAACTATAAAGCTTGTGTCTTGTGACATGAAATTTAGACGTACAAATATTTGAGACAGTCATACCGCGTGTTGGGGTAAGGCTGCGACTTTATATTGATTTAGAGAAGTGAATTGCATGACAAATTACAAACCTGTTGAGTTTAAAAGACCATTTGAGATCATCATCGATGATTTCCTCATACCAAGTGGAGTCATAGTTCTGAATACCATTAGTGTCATGGTTAATTTGTTGAGTCTCATGGCAAAACTTTGAGAACCCATTAACATAGAACACTTGAGGAGCCTCACCCATCTTTGAGAAGGAAAAAAAAAAGTTAGAGAGATGAAGAATTGGATGATACTAAAAAGATTTTTGGGGTGCAATGTAGTTATGGAATTGTTGCTGTTGGGGGGTGTGCCAATAGTGGGCAGCACTAACCTTTTATAGCTACATGATGATGAACAAAATATTAATTAAAGAATATTGATGCTATTAACTACTAATACCTTTTAATAGTCTAATAGCATGATCCACTTATACATGGTATAAGTGGTGACACGAGTAATTATTATGTTATACCGACAACCTTGCCATATTGTGTCACATTAATGCACCCTCCATATTCAGCATTTGGACCTCACCAACTATGTAGTAGTAGTAGTACCACTCTTTGATCTATTTTGTAGAGATCCGGGAAAAGAGAAAAGGAAAAAAACAATGATAACATTTTTTTATCTACAAAATTTCGGTGGAGAGGAAAAAACTCATTTTATTTTAGTCTAAAGTTAAAGCACGCCTGTAGATTCACCTAGCAACAAGTGCTTATAATAATATTTACTAACAATACAAGAAAAATATTTTATATTGACAGAATTTTTAACGTATATAAAGTTATTATCAACAAATCTATTTTTATCTGCCATATTTGAACAAACACAAGTTAAAAATTGACTCCCTAATCACAACAACAAATCAGAAACATTAACCACCCAAATTAGAAACCTTAAATAATCACTACTAGAAAAACACCTAATTTTGACAGTTTTTTTTTTTTACGAATTTTGTTTAATATCGATGGATTTTTATTGTTTTCAACGTATTCTATGTTAGAAACTATCGACCAGTTATTATCTCATTGCTAACTTATTATCGACAGATAAATTATCCACCGATAGGTAGCGACGGATATATTCGCCAGTAATATGTCACAAAAACGATGTCTTTAAGAATGATTAGCAACAAATATATCCCCTGATGCGTCATTGTAATTTAATAATATTATTATTTAAGAAGTGGTATATCTGTCAAAAAATTTACAAATTAAAAAAATAAAATAATAAAACACATAAAACAATTAATTAAGAAATAAATAAAAAATATTATTATTGATCATCATAACCTTAATAATTTAATTCAAAAAATCAAATATATTATTTATTACAAAAATCATAAACCCTAAATTAACATTGATCATGTTTGCTGGCAGTGGATGCTGAACCCTACAACTAATAAATAAAATCCAATTTAATCATCTACAGATAGTGGATGATTATCTATTTCTAGAGACTTCATCTTCTATTGATAAGGAATGTGATACAAATTTTCATGACAAGTATACCATGTCATAAAAGTAATAAAATTGAGTATAATACACTCAGGTTGTCGACCCCATAAGGACAAATTAATTGCACAAATTAATCAATAATTACAAGTATTGAAAGAAAATGCTGTTATTATTGAATTGATACAAATAACAACCAAAAAAATTAATAATTATAAAGACAATGAACAAGGATTAAATCAGACAATAAAGGGGGTTAAGGTAATTGAATTCACCTATGCTAATTTTAACAATTTTTATCTCAATTATTCAGTTCTTTTTCGACTCCGTTAACAATCAGAAATCCACTTAATCACTAACCTCTCTCGATAGTTAAGGATTTTCATTCAACCTAACCGGTCACTTATGTCACGACCTAGGAAGAAAAAAATGGCATGTCTCCTGTGAGATGGCTATGCGCCTCACACGAGACGATAGGCAAGAAAGGCATAGATAGTTTTTGGAGCTCATCTCGCATGAGTTGATATTCACAGGGGTTCATCTCGCTCGAGACGAGTACGGAAATTAGTCCTACATCGATTAACCCTGTAGAAGGGGGTCTCTTTTTCTCCCTAAATATAGAGGCTTCTCGTGGGTGTTTAGACTTACTAATTCACTCTAGAGCTTGAGAGGTCACACTTTTGTGAGACTTTTTGCTCCAGCTATATTTTTATTTCTTTTCTCCCTCTCGTCTTCTGTTCGTGGGGAAGCAGTGCCTCCACGTAGGGTGTCAGGAGCTCCCAGCTTAGTACTCCTTAGCGGTCAGCCATTTTTAGGTGAGTGGCTTTCTTCACGGTCTATTTTAGACAATGTATTTATTTTAAATTTATTTATTTATTTTATCATTATTTTATTTTTGCATGTTTTATAAAATCCTAGGAGGTTGAATTTATTCTTTTATTTATGTATTTATGAAGTTAGTTATTATTTTATTTAGTTAGATATTTTCTCATAATTATTTATTTAGAAAATCTGTATTTATGAAATAGATATTTACGAAGTTATTTTTAGAAAATCATGAAACTATTTTTAGAACTACATGGGACCACATGTTTTATTGCATTAAATATATTCATGTTGTGTGTGTATGATTAGTATTAAGCGATATAGATATTCTTATTGTTAGTCAAACCCTCAATAAAGATCATGGTTAAGGAAAAATTCTGGTGAGAAAAGACTTATGTTAAGGAAAGGTTCTGACTAAGGACAAGACTTAGAACTTAAGAAGTCCATTGTGAAGCATCTTTCTTACCTGGGAATCTCTCTAAGCATGAGATCTTAGTCTACCTTAATTTTTCCAAGATAAAACACTAAGATATTAAGTCATGTTATGCTATAAATATTAGTTAAAGGATTAAGTTACCATTTTATGTATCTAAAATTGTTTTCATGGGAGGATATCTAGGATAAAGCTGTAAATCAGCGACAACCTACGTTGACCCTGGTATACCTTGTACGATCGTAAAGTAGAATAAGATTCATGTAGATTTCGGGCAATATTGTAAAGCCCGAACATGGCAGCCTGTGATGCCCTGTGTCATGTATCATGTAGAATAGGACTAACTATTAAGCATCTATGGACTCGGGCAGTGTATCCCCAACTTTCGTGGCCTAGATACTTGGGTAATGCGTCCAAAATAATGCATCATAAAGCGAAACTATAATGCTCGAAATGTCTATATAGAGAACTCCTCACTTGCTTATGTTGTTATATGTTTTTAAGATTATTATTATCAGTATTATTATATGAACGTTTTCATGACTGTTATATATATATATATATATATATATATGTATGTATGTATGTATGTCTGTATGTATGTATGTATTTCATTTACATGCCATGGTTACGAACTGGCCCATGTCGCCGTGGGGTTTGTCATTCACTGATCGATGATTCACCCCTCATCAACCTTTATTCAGATACCATTGATGAAGACGTGCCGCTCAATAAGTAGATCTCAGCAGTTTAGACTCTTGGTGAGCTTCATGTTGTCGTGAAGTATTCTTTGGTTATTTTAGTCTTTAGGATAGTTTATATTCATGTTAGAGTGCTCTAGTGGACTATAAGCAGACTGTAGCGTATTTTGAATTACATGTATTTTGTATCTTGTAAAGGATCTTTTTATTATATTACATCATGATGTTTAGTTTTATTTAAAATGTTTCCTCTTTATTTATAAAAGTTGCGCATTTTTCATGATTAGCACGCTAGGAGACTTTCGTAAGGGAACTAGTCCCTTGCGTGTCGGTAACGATTTCTGGGGTTGTTACAACCTAATCTCTTAGTATGAACAAGTTAGGCTAAAGCATTGCGTTCTATGATTTCTTTAATATGATTGCACAAACCACACAAATTATCTCTAATTGTAGCTAGCCTATGGTTAATTCTTCACTTGAACTCTTGTACTCCTTTTTTCAAATTGCGTACAAGACTAAAGTTCATATGATTGATGATCAGGCAACCAAAGCATTAAGCATATAAGAATTAACTTAAACGAAAAACAAACAATTACTGAATAACCTCGAATTAAAATTAGAAATTCAACATAAGTTACATCAACACCTTAACCTAAAAAGGAATAGTTCATCCTTGAAATAGAAAACAACATCAGGTGATAAAGAGGTGGAGAAGAATGATACATCAAAGTGGCGACATAAGGAATGATGATACTCCTTAATCCCCTTCGTAACTCTCAAATTCTCTCCCAAAACTCTATTCTTAGTGATTTCTAGCTCTAGATGATGGTTTTTCTCTGCTTTTCTCGTCCCCTTTTTATAAACTTAGTCCCAAGTCAGAAAGCATATTGATTCCGCGCCAATCTTGCGCAATTACCATCTTGACGCTCGAGCACTAGGACTGGCGCTCGAGCACCAAATTAGAAAGCATGTTGACACGTGTTTTGATTCTGCGTCTGAGCTTGGAACATTGTTGTCCTAACACTCGAGCACCAGATGCTGTAACGGTCGAGTGCCAACTTCGTGCATCAGACCTGTGAGAACTTGTCATGCCCCAACTTAAGACGTGACCGCACGTGGGGCCACTGCTCTACGGAAGCTCTAATGTGGCATACTAATGTGCTTTATAAATAAATAACTTTATATCAAAATAGCTAACTTTATTAGATAACTAATTTCATATAACTGGTTTAAATTCAATAAGACTAAGTTACATAGTGTCTAAAATTATATTGAAAACAAAGTACTGTAATACTAAATGAGGGATCCTGCCCTAGACATTTGGAGCATATCTAATATGATTCTGGTAGACCTCACTATGAAGCAAAGCTTACCACCAATGTCAATCCTCACTTCTACTAGATGAGGGGGACGTTCTCATTGTCCTGTATTGTATCTAAAAAATAATATTGATAGAGGGGTGAGTTTGTCATCTCAATGGTGGGTACCTCGGTACCACATATACACAGCATATAGTCATGGCATATACATATACTGAATAAATAAATATAACATAGAAGCTGAAGTAAATCTAAATAAATTGTTATAAAGTAAATATGAATAAACTGCTAAGAAAGTAAATCTAATCCATCTGCAGCGTGTGCCCGCCTCCCTGGTAGAAGAGAGTGAGGAGAGATGCCTCTCGATCCTTGATTCAAAGGAACATCGGCTCGACTTTGCTTCAACAGGATAGATCCTTGTGGTTCTAGTACGCTCAACCCGGAATCCTGTGAGGGTATGCATACCCTAATCTGAGGATCCTGACGCTCATACAATCTAAATCTAGAAGGGAACGAATGTCGTAATCTAAGGAGCCTGACACTAAAAGCTATCTACTACTGAGACTGATCTACGAGGTTGCTGGCCTCGTACTATAGAAAGACATTTATCCTAAGATATACTGTTTGTAAAGTCTTTTAGGTGAGCTAGCTTAGTCACTCAAATTGTTAGGACCTAAGTCTACCAATTATGATAGGGGTATCCTAGGTAGCTTAGTCTTATTTACTTGTCCGGGATCAAGGACTGAGGTCCCATACATAGGGGAGGATTTTCAGATAAGAAAGTTACGTCACAATGGACAACTTAAGTACCAAGTCTTGCCTTGCCAGAATCTGCGCTTAGTTAGGGTCCATTCCTTAACCGGAGTCTTTATTAAGGTATGTTATGTAATCCTAATCAAATAGTTCTAAGGGATATCGTGCCTATAGTCTTAAGTCTTTGCCCTATCATAGCATAACATATCATAATATAACATATCATGTAAGCATGGCAACTGTTAACTACTAAGCATATATGTATATAAACATGTTGTGATACATAACTGACTCTATTGAAGGACAATCGAGGTGAAACTGTCGATGCACCGGGACCTCTACTCACTTGGAAAGTCGTGGAACTAAGGAGCACTGGCACTAGGAGATCCAAGCGACATAGTGTTGTCACCTAGAAGGCCAAGATAAACCACACCATCAGAAACCCATAAGGAAAACACAATTTTATAGGCTTTGCTATAGCGACCTGGTATCGCTACAGCGATCCGGCATCGCCATGATGGCCGTGGATTGCCATAGGGCCACTACTACCAAAGTAGTGATGCCATGCCTACTACCCTAGGCCATCTTTAAAAGGATTGGCTGCAAAAAGGGTGGGTTGGATCCTCCTCTGGCCCACGAGGCGCGGATTAGGGTTTCAGATTAGCCGCTGCTCATTGGAGTACGCTAAGGGCACTGTAATACATCTCTAAGAACAACTTGGGCCCTTGCGATGGACTCTTCGTCGTGGGCTGTTACAGAAATATAAATCCAGTGAGCGAGCGCTAAACTTGCCAATTTTGAAGGTTTGGCGTGTGTTCTAAATTCTTCCTTGTGCTTCATACTTCTCCCAAGGATCTTGGGATTTGAAAAACTATTGACAAGCCTACAATGGATGCCTACAATGCATGATTTTTGCTAAGCCTAAAGAGAAACCAATTTATTCAAGAATGCATTTGATATGATGCTAAAATGCCTAGAAAATACAAGAGTTAGTCTAAAAGAGATATGGGAAGACAACCAAAGATAACTCTCATGGGAGAGTTATCAGAATGATTTTCTACTTCTAGAGATTTGATTATAGAATGGTAGATGATGATTCTCTTCTGCCAAATACTTAGTCATCTGTTGCTAGTGGATGATTCTATATTACTACAAAATTGATCATCCCAGACAATGAGTAATTGTCCACTGCCTCAGATTAATTGATCTATGGTAGAACCCCAAGACCACTAAAAACTAAGTTGATGATTCCTGACATCTGCAAGCACTGAATGATTCTTTAGTTGTGCATCTAAAACAAGTAGCCTTTTAAGGAAAGCGATGTGATCTTTGTGATCATCTACGTACCCATAGTGGCCATGGAGGTGGATGTGCCTTTGAACATGGATGTGGACGTGGGGATGGAAGTGGAATTGGAGGTTCACTTGGAGTCCCACTTGTCCATCATATCTAGAAAAAAAAAAACATAAGTTAAAAAAATTAACTTAACCCAATTCTAACCCTTTACCTCAAACCTTAAACCCTAAAATATCCTAAACCAAACACAAACCCTAACCATAATCCCCAAGTCAAAACCATAACCCTAAACCACCAAACCGTAACCCTAACACAACCCAAACCCAAACCCAAACCCAAACCATAATCCCTAAATCAAAAGTGCAAACCAAAAAATCAAAATCAAAACTATAAATCACAAAATCAAAAGAACAGACCTCAAATCACAAACCAAAAGTCATGATTAGAGACTCCCAAACCACAATAATATTAAGTCACAATTACATAAAAGAAGGGAACAAATACTTACGGTGGTAGCGATGGTGGTGCGGCCAAGGGAGGAGGGTGGCCTCAGCGGTGGTGTGACTGTGAGGAGGGGATGAACTAAGTGATCGAGGCTATAAGGAGATGGTGGTGGCAGTGAATTTTAGAGAGAAGGGGGATAATTTGGGTAGAGAGAAAAGGAAGATGAAGAGAAATGAGGAGGAAGAAGAAGGTTCATGTACTTAAGATCGCGACCAGTTACTGGTGGATTTATCTCTCAGTAATATTCTACTATCTGATAACACAAATGAATGAAGTGCAGAATTTTATTTGTGTGAGAAATCTTTCACACAATATTTTTTTAATATTGGAGGATATATCTACCAATATAATGTTATCCGGCATTATTTTGATTCAATAAAACATTGCATTTCGTTACAAGCAGATATATATGTTGGTAATACCGAAACTCCAAACATTAAATCCTAACCCTTAAATGAATAAATCATGTTTCTTTGCTCACAAATGTTCATCTACCTTAGTTTTACAAAATCATGAAGTTATAATCCTTTAACAATATATAAATCTAGACATCTGTGTTGTTTAAAATTTAGATCATTTTGTGTTGTCTCAACTTTTCTCATCCTGTGCTCTTGTGCTCTTGCGGTCAAGCGTGTGATGTCAAATGTGATTTTCATACCATTCATTGAGGATGTAAGATTATATATGACATAAGTAACAAAGAAATTAATGGCAAGAGATCATATATTATTGACACATGCCAAATGTTGCCATTGGAATGATCTAAAAATGTAATTACACCCATTATTTCTCTCTCTCTCTCACACACACACACACACTGATAACAAAGGACTCTTGGGGAAAACGCTTGCCATCCGATAAAGATCCCATTCTCAAGTGCAAGCATCTTGCAAATGATGATAAGACTGGATGGTGACCACAGAGGAAGCCCTAAGGAGTCCTTTAATTCTTCTTGGGCTCAGCCAGCCGCCCTAATACCCTAAACCCTAATCCCTTAATTAACCCTAACCTTTGATTTTTTTCAACACTTATTGGCAGATATCTTTACCAATATTCACTAGTTTTTTATTTATATTTTTATAATTATTGACATATATATATGCCAGTATATGTTGGCGCCACTTAGTGTCGCGAGTTACTAGCTGATATTTTGGCAGATAATATACCTGATGCTAAAGTTGGCCTGATTTATGGTTAGAGAATTGATACAACATTACCATTAGATTAAATATAGAAAACCCACCTGTAAGGCAACAAATCATATTTTTCGCTATAATCCTAAGGTATTAGGCTTTTTTTCTAATAGTAAATGCAAAATCAGAAGCCCTAACCCCCCAAATCAAGACAACAAAACTCAAGTCAAATTTGATCCTATTAATAACAACAATGCTACATAATTAGAATTTCTTAAAACTAAACATAATTAAAAACAGCAATGCTACACAACCAGAATTTCATCCATAACTTTAGGACAATACATTGAAAATAAACAAAGCATGAGTGAAAACAAAAGTGAAGATGACAATACTTAGCAGTGATGAGGCAAGGTGCCATAGTTCCTAGAGGTGCGATGAAGTGAAGTAGCTAGAGGCGAGGCACGATAGGAGGACGCCGACAAGGCGGATGAGGAAGATGATGACAATGCGAAGCAACTGGGGATGGAGGCGACGACATGGCAATGCAAGGAGGATGATTGTGTGGCAAGGTGAGGTGAGTCGGTGCCAAATTGGTAGAAGGAGAGGGGGAGAATATGTAGAGAGAGTGTGAGGCTCAATGAAGAAGAGAAGAAATGAAGGAGTTACGTCTTTTTAACCTAATTAAATGTTGTGTTTCAATAATGCGTTAATATTATGTGTTTCAATAATGTGTTAAATGTTCTCTTGGGTTCTCTTGGTTGTCTACTTTTTATTATGTGGGCTAATCCCTATGTCTTAGGGTGTGTGTGAGTTGGGTTTAACAGGGGAAGAAAACGTTTTAGGAGACTTAGTTATGGTTTTTGTAAAGAGAAATGCTTTGAATACACTAAAAGTATTCGCCAAGTATCCACTAATATTAAATATTGATTTTCTCTCTCTTCCACCCATTCTCTTTCACTCACGTTCTTCTTCTTCTCCTCTCCGTTTTCTTTTTTGTTTTTCTCACTCCAACACACACTCTCATTTCATTTTTATTCAATTATTTCACCTATAACTATTGTTTTTGTTTCATTCTGTTGTTTTCTTCTTCTCTGTTTTCTCGTTCCTCTTTTTTTTTTCATTTCTTATTTCTTTATTTGTTTTCGCCATTTTTTGGGGTTCTTTTTTATTTTTTTTCTTCATAAGACATTATGGAGAGCATAAATAAAGACATTTTTGTCTGATCCATGTTGTTCTATAAATTTTGTAATGTTTTTGTATTGTGTAATGTTTGTTTATTTGTGTTGTGATGTTTGAATATGTGTATTGTAATGTTTGTTTATTTATTAGCTTCTGTGTGGTGTAATATTTGTTTATTTATTTATTTTTGTGTGTTGTAATATTTGTTCATGTGTAGTGTAATGTTTGTTTATGTATGTTATAATATTTGTTTATGAGTTTGTAACATTTATTTTAGAATGTTGTAATGTTTGTTTATTTGTGGTGTAATGTTTATTTATGAAAGAGTGGGTGAAGGAGCATGAGAGAGTGTCTTCGCTATTTAGTTCGTGTGAGATTTATTTTATTTTTTTTTGTATTTCATAATGGTTGTTTATTTGTTCTTTAATTTTGTTCATCTGTTTTATAACGTTTGTTTACGAGAGAGCATGAGTGCATACATTTTAGAGTGCGAGTGGGGGCAAGAAAGAGAGTGCGACAATTACTTTTTGGTATTTATTGTGCTGCAAGTCCCGTTTTATCTCGCTTCCGTATGTGAAAATATTTGTTCATCGATTATGTAATGTTTGTTCATCTATGTATGAAATGTTTGTTCATGCATCTGTAATATTTGGTGGACAACTAGTGGATACTTTTTGGTGTACACTTAGATTGTTCTTTTGTAAAATCCATGACTAAGCCCCCCAAAAAAGAGTCTTGGAGTCTGTTGACTGACTTTTGTTGAAATGACTAAATGAAACAGAAAATGGGTTAGACGTCACATCTTGACCCAAAACTTTAAGGTAATAGATTTGTGGGTCTTCTCAAATATATACTCTTCACCTAATCCAAATTCCATCAATATGAGACTTTAACATTCATACTTAGAACACAACACCTACAAATGACACTTGACATTTTTCTTTATATTTTGCCCCTAAAATTTCCGTGTCATTTATAGGAGGAGTAGATGGATTTGTAGGTCGATTTATTAGTTTTATTAAGGATTGCTCTGTTTGTTTAACTCCTCTCATTAAAGGTTTGAGTATTTTTGACCTATAAAATAAATCTACAAAAAAGAAGTGGTTAAGAGACATACTTTTAGGCTTAACTTATCATGCTAGTAATCTTATACGCACATTTGTCAAAATTTGAATTCATCTCATTAATTTCAATTTCAAATTTTGACAAGTGTACGTATGAGATCAGTAATACGATAAGTTAGACCTAGAAGTAACTTTGTAAAACATTTCTACAAACTTGGTATTCAAGTGATTATTTATTCTACGTAAATAAACAAATTATAATTACAAGTAATTAGGTGCAATTGCCAATTATACCTCTAAAAATGTTTTGAAAAAATGAAAGAGAGAGAGAGAGAGAGAGAAAGAAAGAAAGGAATTGCCTTAAACAAGGTATCTCTCGTGGTACAAATGGTGTACCATGTCCATACACATGGTGCTGGTTGGTTTTGCGGTGGGCTACCATAAATTTCTGCTATTGGCAGTGCCTAGCTGGTAATCCATTTTATCCATTTTCACTTGCAGGTGTTGTTTGGCATTTTGAAGAGTGGGACAAATCACTTATTTATTGATTTTGTGACTGCGGCAGCAACCATAACAAGAAGAAGAAGAAGTAGGAATTTTGAATCAGTTATAGCACGCGCGGAAAGTAGTTTGAGTTTTATGGTGAGGCCCACATGTACACGAGGGCAAAAAAAAAGTGACACGCGGAGTACACTTGTTAATGTTTGATTGGATTTGGGTAGGTACATGGGGTATATTAGATATTTTTCTTTATTATTTGTGAGACCACCCCATTAACTTGTTTATTTTTTTTTTAAGGGGGAATGTGGTCAAGCCAATCTTTGATAATACCACCCACAATGTGTTACTCCTGTGCATGTGTGTGTGGGTAGTGGACTAGTGGGTGTACTATTTGTGTGATTCTCAATCACAATCCCTGAATCACTCCATATAAATCCAAAAGATTGACATTGCCTTTCTTAATTTAAAAAAAATAAAATAAAATTGGCAATGCCGCCAACGAGGTTAATTTATCTGGTCAGCTTTTCGCTTATGAATTACTATCACATAAAGTAAATTTCTGTATAAGTTATATTGTTAGTGAGCGATTTACAAATACATCTATAAGCGCTTAATAAATTTAAAGGTATACAAAATTATGACGAAACTTTCTTTTAACCTAAACTTTTTTTATAATCCAAAAGACATAAAGGTACGCCATTGCTTATTGCCAATAGTACATGAGTTGATTAAACTCAACCTGAACTCAGGCATATTTTATGACCGTCACTTTTTTAGCATAAACTCAACCTAGTAATTATTAAACTAATGACTAGGTCAAAGCTAACCCAATATTTAGATAACATACGAAAATTTAGACATTATGTATAATATAGATATAAAATTTTATAGGTAAGATATTAAGTTTAAAAGATAATTTATAATATATATTTTAAAACAAATTTTATCAATAAAAAAAATGTAATATTGTAAACAATGTATTAATTGAAGGAAATTATCAGTAATAATTATTTTTAAAATATTAACTTTTAAAGAAGTAATAATTAACATCGGGTTGGCTTGAACTAACCAAAAGCATAATGTAAACGTGACTTGAAAAAGGCAAGGGATCAAAATTGACAACTTAAATCCAATAAAATAAGTTTGAGGCCAAATCGTGTTATCGGATTGAGCCGGGTCACGGACACTCTTACTGTCATGAAAAAAAAGGGGTGAAAAAGGGTTGAACATGGAAATGTGTCATACGTGGGCCCAATGCAAATTGTAGGAGCATTGAAGGAAGGTATTCTAGTTGAGTTGAGTTGAGGCGTGGGTTAACTCCACTAAGGATATTGTGGAGAATCCACTCTTCAAAATTTGCCATGTCCTATATTGAGTACATACACTCACTCACTCACTTGTGTAGTGTCCTTATTCCTTCTAATGATGTGCGACAAACAACTCTTTCATGTGCGAAAAAGAAATCTTTTTTACTTACCTTATTAATGTGTTTGCACCAGAAGAGAAAAATGATGATGAGTGACTCACTCCTTTTTCTTAGTGGCTTTTGAATTTCAATTTTATTATCCAAAGGATATATATCATGCTTGAAGAATCTCTCATGAACACGTTTGTTTTTGTAAGAGTTATATAATTAAATATAGTGATGGGAAGGGCAGTGTTGTTGTGGAAACAATAGTGAACGTTATAGTAAAGATGAATAGTAGTAGTTGCTACTTGCTATGGTGGTGGTTAAGACTTCATCAGGATAACAACAATAATCCCAATAGTGATAATGGTGGAGAGTGGTAGCAACAATGACGGAACATAGTGGCAATTAATGGTAACGGTGTGAATGGGGGAGAGATAATCTTTTCATGTAAACATCGTACACCATCGTATTCTTAAAATTGTCTCCACTTAAATATCTAAAGCTAGTTTAAGGGGAGGGTACTTTCCCAAACTCTTGTAAGTGTTACATGACAATAAATGTAACCAATAAATGAAGATATGTACATGACAATATCAATGTCCAATTATCCCATGAGAGAATCCTGAGAACCACACTAGTGAAATGGATGGGAAGTAGTTTAGTTAAGATATAGATTTATAGGATCAAATAGTTACTATCTTCAAATGATGTTATTTGAGCTAAGAATATTGGACAAATAGATTTGGAATTTCACTTCTCTACAGTACTGTAAATGTATTTTAGAGCAAACGGTATAATCATAAATGTTTATGAGAAATTAATAATTTAAAATTTTGCAAATTACATATTAATCATTTTCGATATTTTTTTTACTAATAACTATTTTTTATTATAAAAAAAATACAGACCCTTCCGTTAAAATTTAATTCACTTTTATGTTTTATATTAAATTTAATATTATTTTATATTTATTATCCTTTTTTTAACCAACACGCCCTTCACTAATACTTATAAATACATATTAGAATCCATTTTACAAAATAAGATAAGTAACTAATAATAATATAACGATATTAATGTACATATGCATTAATTTATTTTTAATTATTATTTTAATAATTAATAGAAAAAATAATTAAAAATAAAAATAATATGTGATGATTATTTTAAAAAAAAATAAGAATTGCATATTTTTATTTTGAGTTTTAAGGCAATAATTTGTTATACTCGTTAACATTAAAATATGAATGTTAAGAAAATATATTTTTCAATAATTTATTAAAATGAAAATAAAATATTAATATTTTAAAAATAACTAAATAATAATTAAAATATTAATAAATATAGCGTCATTAATAATTCTATATTAATTCTCAAGATTTTGTAATAAAAAAGTAATTATAAGAATGTTGAATAATGAATACCTAAAATACGAATTAAAATTTTAAATAAAATATTATTACTAATCAATAAAATACTTTGTAAAATGGGTAGTCTAGTAAATTTGTATATATAATTTTAGTTAGTAAAGTATTTGGACTAAAGTGTATGTTTGGATGGAGGACATATATAGTTGTATGATAAAGTATTTGTGATTTATTTTTTTAAAAAAACGTAGATTTGAAAAGAATCGGATCCTAAATTTTAATGCAAAAGAATAATAGTTTTAATATTTGTCAATTATTCGAAATCGGTATGTGCCTAATTTTTAGGTGGCTGAAAATGTGAATCATACACAATATTTAGGTGCCTATTAGTTGCAGCAAAAAGGAAAAACATGGCGCAATGAGTGTTCTTTTCCATGCTAATGTGGAGACAAAGAATGCACGAAGCTGCTATATGGATTATTTGAAGTTTTGAAACTTTGTATCATTTTCAGTTACTTTATGCTAAGTTCCAATTCATGTGCAACATACCTTTATACAATGTCTCCCTTTGAGTCAATGAGTTTAATCAATTAATACAACTAAGTCAAACCTTTCATTAAAAAGTCATGCATATAATAACACATGATTAAATAACAATGTAAAATTTATTTACAGTGCATCATAATTAAATTTAAAATAAAAAGAAAAAAAATAGAAGACACAAAATGCGCACAACATCAACGTATAGAGACAAACTCGTTGTAAAAAAAATCTTGCTTTTTTATTTTGTGCTGGCTGCTGCTGCATGCCTTTCATTATTTCATAGTGCGGTTTGGTGCTCCAAAAGCAAAATTAATCTTTTTCCTTCTTTCTTGAAAAGTTTAATCTAAATGTATTAAGCGGATTAAGTTTGATGGCTTTCAGTGACATGCCGTCTTTGTCTTCCACACTTTGAATTTTTATCTTGAATATAACTTTCTTATCTTCTCCTGTTGACATTGCATAGTAAATCAGGGTTACTTTTATAAAAATATATAAAGATTTGCTCTTCTCTTATTGTTGGAGAGTTTTGTTAGGAGGGAGCCTAAAATAACATTATCTACTAGGGCAAAATCTCATAATTATACTAAAAAAATTCACTTTAATTTTGTACTTCTTTTTTTAAAATTTGGTATTGTATTTATTAAATGTCAATTACTTTGGTCTCTTATTAATTCTTTAATTATCTCACTAATCGACGGTGGTGATGTGGCAATTAACTGCCTAAAACAATGTTGTTTTCATGAAACTATGACTAAGGTTGTAGTCAACTATTGCTTAAAAGAAATAGCCATGATTTAACGGATTTAACCGTGGCTAATGTTAAAATAATTATAATTTTAAAAAAATAAAAAAAAAGTTCAATTTAAAATTTAAAAAGAGTTTACCACGGCTTAACTGTAGGTAAAGTTGCTGTGGTGTTAAAAAAAAGTTACCCATGGTTAAACCATGACTACTTTTAAACAATGTCATTTTGACTCTCTTAATGATCACGTCAGCATTACTAATTGTTACGCCAGCATCATCCATTAGTGAGATAAATACAAGACTAGCAGAGGACCAAAGTGATTGACATTTAATAAATGAGACCAAGTTAAAAAAATAAAAAAAAGTTCAGGACGAAAGTGATTTTTTTGGATATAACCACAAGATCAAAAGAGGTTTTTGCCTTATATAAAAAGATTTTCGACACAAGGATCCCACCTCTAATACTCAATTAAGCTGATCCAAACCATTGACGATAATTCTAATACCGCTTGTTAGAAAGGAAAAGTCTACATTAATAAGCTAAATGAAAAACTACACAAACAAGTTGAGCACTACATACATTATTAAGCCCCTAAAACTTTTCCTTTCCCTTCGAAACCCAATCACAAACACACCTTAAGACAATGGGTCTTTAGGTCCTCCCACTTAACGCCTTTCACTTAGTCTATCACTAATTGATTTGAGACTTGCTACACTTAAACTTAAAATCGTGTGTTTCTCAATTATAAAAATAATTAAAAAATAAAAACATCTAATGATAAGTTTTTGCATTTTATTTTTTAAGACAACATTTCTAATGAATTATTGAATTTCAACAAGAAAATATTTAAGAATAAACATAAAAATTAAAATCAAACTTTACCTTAAAAAGAGTAAAATATGTTTAAAATGAGATTTAGTTATTTCTCATCATGTAGCCTATGCAAATATAATAATAAACAAATAAACCTTTTTTCAACAATTTTATTTTTCTTACATCTCAACCCCTTTTGTAGAAGTATAAGTTTAGAAAAAAGATCAAAGTTAAGTTAGGGTAATAAAGTGCGTATATTATTTCATCATCTAGTGAGACTCATAAAACATAATTTTTTAACCCTAAGATATACATTTTCACTTTTTCAGAGGATCTTAATACTTTTGGGATGATGTACTGTTATTCGATTAGATATTTTTATATGACTTTTAAAATAGTGATCGTGTTAAAGATTGTAAAATTTTACACTCTCCATATATTGAAATTAATTTATGAAAGAAATGCATTTTTTTTAATCAATATATGACTTTTAATGTAATGTCAAACTTGATAAGATTTTGCTATACCTAACTTTCCTATGACAACAAGTGTCACAATCTTCCTTAATGCAAGATATATATACTCACTATGAGCAGCATTGCCTTTCCATTACAACTTGGATCAAGTGCTTCGATGTCAACTCCATATATAGTCTATGTAGGTCTCCTTAGACAGCAAATAATCACTATATATGTTTGGTCTCCAATAGGTCATTGTTAATCTGTTATTAACATATATTAAGGTGACCAAAACCAAAGAATATGGCCTTCCATGACATGGATCAACACATATGTTCTTTCCTTTGGCTTTATAGCCGACTATTGCAATTAACAAACCATTCCACATTACCTATATATGATGATGATGGTTAACGCGTGCTGCAATATTGAACAGGAAAAGAAGAATGCTTGGGTTCACAAAAAGTAATATAAATAAATAAATAAATAACACGTAAGATGCAAGAAAAGTAAGCAATTGAAATAGGAAATGAATAAGGATAAGGAATGAAGCACCATCCGTTACAATTGCCGTCCTAACCAACAATGCATATGGCCCTAATTTAATTTTATTCATAGC
>QANU01016365.1:490211-575308 GCA_003254905.1 Nissolia schottii
AAAAAAAAAAAAAACAAAACTTGAAATCGATGATCTGCAAACCGATTTCAAGAAAAGTAAGACAATGCCTAAAATCGGTATTGACAGTGCCGATTTTAGGAATGAATAGTGCCCAAAAATTTGAATACCTCGCGCCAATCCTTCCACCCTCAGCTATAAATACCCACTCAATTGCCTAACCCAAACACACCTTCAGCAATCTTCTCTTCACACACAATTTTCTCTTCACATATCCTCCTCTTCACACACTTTCAGCTATTTTCTCTTCTTCTCCATTTTTTTTTTCTATAGTGTCCATATCTGTTTTATATTTTTAAGAGAAAAAAAAATGAGTAAGGAAGGTATGACCACTTTTATTTTTTTATAATGGTTTGGTGAAAAAAATCTGATGTCGAAGGAGTTGAGTTTGTTAGAAATAATGATGTAGAGTTTGTTATAATTGAGCCCTCTAATCATTATCTGATTTGCATTGTGCAATTTGTTCTCATTTTAATAGGAGAGTCGAGAGAATTAAATATAAGGCTCATGTGTCTTTCATTAATGGAGTTGTTCCAAGTACAACAAATGTTTTATTTATATAAGACTTCAACTTTAAGAAAGTTGTTCCTAATGTTGATAATGAATATGGTTTGAGTTCAAATCCAGTGTACTAGGATAATGTTGCACCGACATTACTATCGAACGATGAGATGTTCACAAACGAAGATGACGATGCTAGTTGGAGTGAGCATAAAAATGATATATTTGAAGATGGTGGAACTGATGACAATTCAGGTACTATTAATTATTAATTTTTTATGATAATAATTAATTTAAAATTAACATAGATTAAAAGGTATGCTCTATGCTCGCCTCGTGTAGAGGATCTTGTGTATCAGAAGAAGAAAAAAAATAATCTCTGTTAACTAATAATAGATTGAGTTATTAAAATTACCTATTAATTTTTATTTAATTATCCACATCATTAGAATAAAGTCTTAATTAATGTGTTTATGAAAATAATTATTTTATATTTATAATTCTATAATCATCTTAAAATTGACAGAGATGGAAAAGTATGCACTACGCTCACCTCGTGTAGAAGATCTTGTGTATCATCAAAAAATCTTTGTTAACTAATAAGAGATTAGGTTATTAAAATTATCTATTAATTTTTATTTAATTATCCACATCATTAGAATAAAGTCTTAATTAATGCGTTTATGAAAATAATTAATTTTAGATTTATAATTCTATAATCATTTAAAAATTACTAGAGATGGAAAAGTATGCTCTACGCTTGTCTCGTATAGAGAATTTTGTGTATCAGAAAAAAAACTCTCTGTTAACTAATGAGTTAAATTTTAAGATGTTATTAAATTTACTTGATTATTAAATTTATTCTATAATAAATTATATGTTTGTGGATATTAAAAATTACAGATAATGAAGATGATGAACAATTACATGGTTCATCGCCTTTCCTACGCACCTTTGATGCTGATGGTATGGGTGCAACGGATTTTGGAGACATGGGAAATGATTATGGTGCAACATATGATCTCTACAAAGGGAGAATTTTCAATGAAAAAGATGCAGTCAAAGTAGCTGTTGCAAACCATTGCATACGTACTATGGTGGATTATAAAGTGAAGGAGTTAGAACTGACGACATACTATTTCAAATGCAAATACTTCGGCTATTGGTTTATGCCTGTCGAAATTATACGGTTGTGTCTATTAGTGCTACATGGTGATGACTGTCTATATTATACGGTTGTGTTTGCTATCATACAGTGGTTAGGTCCGCTTAAGTATGAAGGTTCTGTCTTATTGTGAAATACAGTTTTATCTATATTAATTATGTTATTATGTCTAACAGACCGACTGTAGCATTTTATGAAAGCAAATTTTGTGTGACATTTTCCTTCACCCATCCAACAAGATGCGTGAACAGTTGGTAAAAATGGTTCAACAAAGTAAAAACACACGACGCAACAAAAGGGAACAAAAAGTAGGTGTGAATGCACGTAGCCCATTCATTGATCCAAGCACAAATGAGATACTAAAAGGAAATAAGGGCACACAAAAAAGAAGATACCGCAACTAAGTGTATTCCATTTTATTTTATTTTTTCAAGAGAAAACTATATGATTGTATAGTACAATATTTGTACATATTTTATTCACAGATTTGTACATAAATGTATGTTTTTGTTTATATATTTTAAGCATTTTTTATTCACATATTACTGTATAATACATATTACTGTACAAGTTAGGTCTCACGCAAAATATATCATTAGGTTTGGTTTTGTATAGAAAGTTAGGTCTCAATTCATAGAAGGTTAGGTCTCATAATTTTTTAGTTGGGTCACGTACAATAGCGTAATTATGTCTCATATTAATGTCATTAGGTCTTGTAAATAATAGTGTATTGTACACGTTGTCACATTAATTATTAGTAATAAATGAATTAGACTTATTTCTAATAAGTAATAATCCTAACAGTTAGTAGTTTAAACTATAATAGTGAAAAATCTTAATGAAAAATTGAAGAATTCATTCATACAAATTACTCATGTCCTCAACCAAAAAAACACAAGCTTATCTTTCTTGATTGCTTTCTTTATGGCTTTCTCTGGTAAAGATTGTTTTTGAATCCTATTTGGGTAGTCATTTCTTCTAACACGATTTGAGCTCCTAACATCCCTAAGAATCTCATCAACTACTACACTAGTTGCCTGTTTCTCACATGATGCTTGTTCTGCTTCACATGGTATATCCATCTTTAGTCCCTCTATATAAAATTGACTTCGTTGTTCGGATCTTGATGAGACTTCGACAATGTTATATGAAATCATAATAGCTTCATCATAACGAGCTGTCACAGCTGGTACACGAGTTTCGTCGCGACTACTCTTTATCCGGGTGTGTCTTTGAGTTATGTTCTTGCTCTATCGTCCTAATATATAGCTTTGTGGCAATTGTTTCACTCGTTGGACACTTAACACAGTAATGGCATGACGACATCAAATGTCACTAAACTCAAATCACTTGTACAAGCACTTGACCTCATTGTTGTCTACTTAAAACTCTACCTCATACGACCTATCTCACGAACTTGAACTATCTTTCACCGCATTGTACACTACCCTTGACTCATCTTGTGACTTCATAAAAGCATTGCAGTCAATCTTTGCACGAAATTCTTTCTGCACCTCTCGATACTTGAAATAGTGTACTCAGCTTAAAACTTCCTCTCAAATACGATGTTCGACGCAAAATTAATCGAAGTATTAAAATCTTTGAAATCAGTTTCTTCTTCTATTTGAACCTTCCTGTCAAGTGCTGACCATACACAAATGAAATAATGTCATGTGATACACCTTATACATCATGAAATCATGTGATATTTAATCTAGACTTAACGCCCTAGCATCATGAGACCTAACCACACTATGCTGACAGACCTAAACATCTTAATTGACCCAAAAATACCACAACTAACCATTATCGTTCTGGTTCACAAATTGGTGAAGGCTGCTATTTCAGTTGAGGAAGTCATCAAAAAAATGCATTCATGCTTTCACTCCTTTGTGTACTTGACAAACCAGGCCAAAATTCATTTCTAAAGTATACTGGGATCCACCTATGGCGATCATTAAAGACTCTTGTGCAATTTTAGCATTAATAAAAAATTTATAGTGCTAGACCTAACCATTGCATATATATAGATCTAAGAACGTAGTTAACACAGACACAATAACTTATATCAAAAAGACCTAACCATACCGGAAATTCATGCATTGTTTTGAAGTCTATGCTTATCCACAAGCACAAACATTATTTAATTGATTAAAAATACCTTCAGGTTCTTCAATGTTTGACACCATCATCCCTGCATTTTAGTCATATGTTGTTAAAACCATCCCTTCATTATTAACGTCACTCATTACTTAAGTTGGAATGTTACACACCCTCTATGAAGTAGACATAACGTCCGAATTATAAAAAATCTAACCTCCTTGTGATGTAAGACACAATCATTGTGTTATAAAAGACCTAACCATTATTCTATTGAAGACCTAACTTATCAAATATTTAAAACATAGCTTTTGTTATATCCTCAGACACAACCATTGTGTTATTACCTTCCACCACTGTGAGTTCGTGCGGCGCCGCCTTAGCATTGTTGAATCTTTCTAACAACTCCATAAACAACGGCTCCTTGCCAAAAACGAACGGATTCGTTGATATCAATTACAAATACCAGAACAGATCAAAGTGCAAAACAAAACGAAAAATCAAAAACGAATGAACAACAACGGAGCGATAAATTAGAACAGATCGGCACAAAGAGAAAATGAGCAAAAACAAAAGGAACAAAACAAACGGAATGGAAGGAGCAGTTATCTCAAAGATGGCGCATCGTTGGTCAGGGTTAGCAATTTGCTGAGTCAGCCGAGAGTTTTAATAAAATAAGATGGGTGTGCAATAGATGTGCAAACAGGGGGTGTGCAATAATATTTATCCAACTTTTTAAGCTTTAATCCATCATTCATAAATAAAAAATCAAGAGATGAGTACTATTGAGGAGTACGAAACAATAAACATAAATTTTATCTAGTCTGCTCCTGCCAGTGTTCTGGCCTCAAAATTACATTTTCAGAAAGATAATTTTACCAAAGATATTCTTAGCAAAGAGATCATAAAAGGAACACACAAATGTGGAGCAACAAATTAGCCAATAGAGCTTCCATTTTACATTTGTTTAGCAAAACAACAGAACATTAATTCTTATCCAATTACATGAATCAATAGTATGAAGAAGAAAAAAAAAAAAAAAAGACATTGAAAATGTATACCTTATTTGAACACCATTTTCTATTGTGCACCTGTCTCAAATCAAGATGGAACTGCAGTTATATTGGGTTAAAATATCAAGCAACTTTCTTTTCTCTTTTAACCATTGTCATCGATATCATTAGCCAATAAATATGTAAGCACCAAATACAAATGTGTAGAGACACCGAAATGCAAAATTCATTTCAAAAGAACTTTTAAGATTGTTTGAAATCCTTGCCTAGGGTGCTTTTAGAATAATGTAACGACGTGACAACAATTATAAGAGTTGATAACATGGCTACAATAAATGTAACGGCAAACACAAGACCAGCATGTTCCTTTCTCCCAGAAGGTATTCTCCAAACAATGCCAGCATCATATAGATCATCAGCATCACCATTTGTCAATTTGAAGAAGCAATTGTGATTTTCCAATTTTTCCTTCATGCTGCAGCGCACAAACATATCAGGTGCACCAAATTCAACCGTCGAGTAACCACTTTCATCTAGAGGCTGCAAAAGAAGTGCAAAAGAGAGAAATTTAAGCAGCACTGTTCAATAATAGTCTAACATTCAAGCCACAACTAGTTGTTCTCTCTAAGGTAAATCCAAACCGGGTGCTAAGCATACTTTTAAAAGAAGTTAAATTGCATTTGAGCAATAATAACAATAATAAAATAATAAAGATATTGAAATTTCATGGGTGTTTCCATTTTTTTTGGATACTTTAAGGGATGCAACAGCCCCTCTCAAGGACATCTAGGAATGATACTAGAGTATTACAAATTACAACATATAGCACCAATAAATAATAAAGGTAATTAGACGCCACAGTTTTCCATATTATCAAATCGGTATCTAGTTGAAGCAATTACCATGTAGTGATGATGCCTTAAAAGGATATAGGCTTTTTTAATACATTAGATTCAAGTAAAACCTTAGCTGAAAATGACATTAAGAAATGATGGTAACTGAACCATAACAGCCTTACTTGATATCGAGCATGCAATGGAAGCTCAACGTTGATATCAGCCGGCTCTATGAATATATTTGGGTCAACATCTAAGTGTATTTCAACAGTAGAACGATTTGACAAGAATGATGGAAGCTCAAGATTTGTATCACCAAAGACAGCTACATCTTTGAACACTACAAAAGAAAAAGGTTTTATTGACATGGAGAAGGTGATATTCCTGAATTAACAGTATGGATTTCATTTTTTTTTTTCCTTTTCAATCTGAACCATGTAAATTAATTACCACCACGCTCAACAAGCCGTTGTAATTCAAATGGATCAGCAAATACTCCGGAAGGAAGTCTTTCTACAATTATGAATTCACATGTGTAGCTTAAAAGTTCAGACCAAGACTTCGATTGTTGGGTTTGGAATTTGACTAATGTAGACACATGACGATGAGAGCCTTCACCAATAAGATTGCGCTTTAGAACTGACAATCTGAACACACAATAACGGTTATCCGGAAGCGCTTCACATGAACAACCGCCGACTTCTTGAGACAAAAAAATTTCAAAATCTGAAGCAAGTAAGTTCATATATCTGTCATAATAAGACTGCATCAGAAATTTCTTGATGGGAGAAAATGTGTTATCATTTCTCTCGTCAGAGTTAGAATTTGGAGAACCAACCACCTGAAAATGCATCATATCATTTGACAAAATTTAAAGGCAACATAAGGGCATATGATGTGGATGTGGTTATCAGCATGAGCAAAGCAAAATAAGAATGATACTCTTTTAGGCCTCAATTAGCCAAGACAAATGCAAACAATACATGTATGAAATTTGATTTTTTTTTTTTTTTCATTTGTTCATCAAGGGATAAGAAACTAACACTACTCCAGCTTATTCATGGATTTAAGCAACATACTAACCAACATGCTAACAGATCTATATAGGTATGGTCTAAAAAAATTATAAATTGCATTAAATAAACATGTAATGTTTATTCTTTTTTGATAGGAAAATTCTATTTGAGAGAAGAGAGAAATAAAAACTTAAAGATACAAGGTCGAAAGAAAACAAAACACAAAAGGATAACAACAGAGAAAGGAGTGGCAGTAACCAGTCAATCATGTAATAGTAGGAACTAAGGCTTCAGATATAGCAAGAGGAGATGAAAAATTTAGTCCTACAAATTGCACCAGATGAAGTGCATCAACATTACATGATATTTTAAGTATAAGGTTAGAATAGCATTAAGGTAGGATCAGAATCATCTTAGTTAAGTATTTTACTAAAACTAGGGGCACTAGCCCTCCTTCAAAGCCAAAAACAAATATATCTTCCACTAACCTGACTTGAAAGTGAATTACCAAGAGAACATCTTCCAGGGAACCATATAAATGAACTCCCTAGTAACATATACATGCAGAGTCGAAATGATTGCCAAGTCTTCATGAAGAAACTGAATAACAAAACAGATTTGAAGCAGTGAAAAGATTAGACATACATTGACTAAAATGAATAAAGAATCGCTTAAGTCATTTGTGTTTACTCCACTCACTAGCATCATAGATGGCAACTTACAAGTGCAAACACCATAATACTCCTCCGCAACTTTTAAAAGTTATTTCTAGCAAATTCCATACTAATATTCATCATTTTCTTTTTAAATTACTGTCATATCATTCCAAGGGTATGCAACCTATGAGAGTGCACTATCATATACATTCTTAAAAACAAATCATCAGATTGTTGAATGTGCAATGTAATGCTATGTTGCATCGCAATTGTTAAGGATACAAGGATGGGGAACAAAAATATTGCAAAAACTAGGATAAAGATGCAGGAAGACATATGATATAAAAATGAAAAAAAAATCATAAAAATTAAAGTAATTAAAATCTGTAGACAAATATAATTTTTATATTCTCCTGACTCTAAATGTTCATCAAAACACAATACATTGTCTCAGGCAAGTGTTAGATCTTTCGCACCATCACAATGCTGTAAAACCACATAAGAAAAAGACTACTTAGTAATCACCGTCACTTTTATTTTAGTTTAGCTGCTAAAATTTAATCAAGACCTTAAGACCTTAAACAGAATCGCAAAGAAAAAAACAGAACATGCTCTCAAGTTGATACTCCTTCATACCCACTTTAGTTTTTCTCATAACCTGTTTCATTGTAATGTACATTGCAGCTATCATGTAAGAATTTTCACAATATCCATTCACACCTCATTGAGAATTTGAGATTATACATCTTTCTACCAATAGATAGGATATCAATGCTAAAACCCACCCTCAGATGTTCCTAAATCCATTAATTGAATCCGTATTCCAAAATCACTTTTTTTTACAATTAAAAAAGGCTGAGAAACAAAATCTATATGCCGAGAAACAAAATCGAATCAAAACAGAGCATAATTAATCACAGAACGGAGATCAAAACGCACCTAATTGGAGCAAAACGCGAGCTCGCCGACACGGAGGGATGGTCGCGTGATGCGACGGCGATGGAGGCGTGACGCGACGACGATGGCGGCGTGATGCGACGGCGATGGTCGAGATGCGTTCAGAGATGGTACTACTCTAGGGCTTCTCAGCTGCAGCTGTTGCTGCTTGTTGTCGAAGCTCAGAAATGGAAACGGAATGGGTCTGAGAGAGAGTGAGACGCGATAGAGAGATTGGTAATGGGTCTGAGAGTGAAGACTAAGAGGCGAGAGAAGAGTGTCTAATGAGGGCTGAAAGAGATTGATTCGGTAATGGGTGGGTACTGGGTACTGGGAACTGGGTACTCTGAGCGAGGGTGAGAGATTTAGGCTTTTTTTTTTTAATTAGAATAAATGTGAAATGTAAAAAAATGTATAGGGTTATATAGACTTTTTAAATATTAAGTAAGGGGCATGATAGACCTTTTATATATCGGTGTACCCGCAGGGTAGGGTGTATGATCTCCATCCATGTCCCCGAATTTGTCGCGGGAGAACTTTCATCCCCATCTTGCCCTCGTCGGATCCCTGCATGTTGCGATTTTTTTTGACATCTCTAGAAGTGAGTTAGTGATACTATAGTTTAGTAAAATTGATTTGGGTGAAAATTTTCACTCTAGAGAAAGATGAGGGTGTTCCCAACTCATTCTCTTTTATTAGTATCTACATTTTACACAGACCACTTGATATATGTGTTTAAACGTTCATCTATAATAATAAACTTGAACATATAAAAATTAAGTGGCAATTTTTTTTAGTATATGAGAGTAATTTTGAATAAAATATAGTAAAAGTTATAGAGTTTTTTAATAATAAAAAAACTTAAATAGTATTTATTTTAGTTGTTAAGAAATTTGAAAATTTTGGATTTTAAATTTTAAATTTAGTTGTTTTTGTTGTTAGTAATCCAAAAGAACTACTTTTTTTTTCTTTCCAATTCTGTTTAAGGTCTTAAGTCAAAAATAAAAGTAACGGTGATTACTAAGTAGTCTTTTTCTTATGTGGTTTTACAGCATTATGATGATGCGAAAGATCTAACACTTGTCTCAAGTCTCAATGCAGCAAAAGATTTTTTCACTCTTCTTAGGGTTGGAGGTTTCGTTTTCGTGGTGAGTTTCTTCCTCTGCATGTGCACGCGATTTTGCTTCTATATTCAATCAAAGTCAAATTCAATCTAGGGATGGTTGACCTAAGTCTAACCCGTTAACTGTCATAGACTATTTTTTTAGTTTGGCCTAAAGTCTGATAGGTCAACCTATGTATATTTTTTATCATAAAAAAAATTGTTGTCTGGCTGTTACGACAGTCTATTACTGTGACATGTTACACACTCAAATAATAACCTTAGTGGGTACAAGAACTCACGAAAATACATGTCACTTCTACAACTCTTGTGGATTGAGGGCACGACAATAGAAACTCTAGAAGAGAGAATGAACTAATTATCCAGAAGTGATGCAGCTAACAATCAAACAGCCTTCTTAGCGATACCAACCCTACAATGCAACTAACAATCAGTGCCACATTCCAACAAACAACTTGTGTGCATAATGTAAAAAAAAAAAAAAAAAAAACTTATTAGAGAAACAACCACAACTAAAATCCAATGAAAAAGTTTCACACCACACCAAAAATATCCAATGAAAAATTTATCTTTTGCTCCCATTTTAGCTATAGTTATTGGCCTTTTGAAAGAAAACGACAGTGACAACCATGCTCTTCAATTACTATTGCTGTCGCAGTTAAAGTTGTGTGTATAGAAATTATGGATAATTTATATAAAGAAAACAATATAGTCAAAGTCACAAAGTAATTTTTGGAAATTAAGAAAACCACGACGCTTAGATTGTATTTATCATCTACAATTTAAATTGACAACTATTACAAAAGGTTAAAGTAGCATGTAACATTACAGCACAATGTAACACAGAAACACAACAACTCACTACTTGGAACTCGAGCATGTGATGTAATCTTTTGAAAATGTGGCATGAATTCATAGTATAGTCCATAATAGTATTAAGAAAGGTACATGTAAGTCTTTAGATGTGAGCTCTAGTGATTCTTGTCACACTATGGAACCATAGATTTCCAGTGCTTTATACCACATTTGCATAAATTTTCCCCCTCCTTAAATCATTCTATAATTTCCAAGCAATATGACACATATCCAAATATCACAAGGAATATAGAGAAACCAATAAACTCAAAAAACACCTCAAACTGTAGAATCTCCAACAACCAAGTAAACAACGATAAGAAAAATGCTCCAGCAAGAAACCAAAAATCAAAAGGAGCATAACATAATCATCAATTATCAATTTCCTGAAGTGCTTTTGAACACTTAGTAGCACAGCTCATACACCATAAAATTTAAAACAAAACACAAATTATAAAACAGATTCTACCATATTCGAACATCAAAAAATAAATTGTATATGAGAATATGGACTAAACTTCTTTAGAAGCCAGGGGGCAACAAATTTTTCACAAGCGCTAAGGAGCAAGCTGTGAAAGGGACATCCATTTTCTAAATTAAAAAATCTAGAAGAGCATTCAGGGTTGAACCAGAGCAGAACGCAGCAGCAGGAGCACCGGAAGTCCAGAACGCAGCACCACCACCAATCCACCACTGAAACGCAGGAACAACAGCCGCCAGAGAGTGAACCACTATGTGTGTGTGGGGACAATCTTTTCAGAACTTAAAGAAAACAGTGTGTCATACTATAAACAAATTAGATGATATTGTGTCTGTATGCAAATTAATATTGTATGGTATAATAATGCAGTTACAGGTAATGATTATGGTTTCCCAAGACTCCTTATAAATGACCTCCAAGTAAGAAGATTTCCTATAAATTGAAATTTCAACCTGAAATGACCTCGAAGTATGGCGATTTTCTATAAATTGAAATTTCAACCTGACATTATTTCGCATACAGTTTCTCCATTTAAATCACCAAATAACAAGGCGATTTACCCAAAATGACCACAATTTCATATAATAAATTGAATAACCACAATCTTGTATTTACACTATGTTAGGTAAACAATCAAGTGGCTTTTCCTTACATAATGTCAGGTAACTATAATAATCCAACAAATATTGGCTTCCAAAATGCACGGAAAAGTTACTTGATTGTGGTTCTAACATAGCGTAAATACAAAATGGTTATTCTATTTATCATACGAAATTATGATAATATTGGGTAAATCATCCTGTTACTTGGCGCTTTATATAGAGAAACCGTTTGCAAAATCGTGTTGCACTGTTCATGTTAGGTTGGAATTTCAATTTACAAGAAATCACCCTACTTGAAGACGATTTACAAGGAGTCATGGCAAAGTATAATCATTACATGCAACTGCATTATTAGCTCATACAATATTAATTACATACAGGTACACAAAATATCATCCACGGGAAACATAATACATATATTAATGTGTGTATAGTACGACCCCTGTTATTAAATTTGTGCTTGCTTATTTTTTTTTTATTTGATGTGTTTAATTGAATACTTTGTTTTTTTTAAGATAAAATCCTCTTTTGGTCTAGGAAAAATATGATTTGCAAGAGAAAACTTGGTTCATTAAGAGAATTCTAAAATAGATTATTGTCCTAGATCTGTAGTAGTGAAGAGGGGGGAAAGGTCAGAAAAGACATGCACACATCCAAGTAAGAAAAAATGAAGTAAAAGATGTGGGAATATATTCCAAACTCCAAGCACATCTAAAGCAGTGCAAGAAGCCTGACTAACTCCAACAAGTCTTTAATTTGAGCACTATTATAATGAACTCCACAAGGCCAACGAATCCAACCAGGCGGGTATAGTAATAATGCTCACTAATAACATGTGCTAGAATGAGTCTTATCTCAACCAAAACAACACTGCAAAAATTGTTACTAAAAACTTGAGGCTCAGCTGATAAACACAAGGGAAATGCTCCCACTCAAGGTTGAGACTTCACAAATGAAAGAAGAACAAATAACAACACTGCCCTAACGATGCAGTCATGATTTAAAACTATAGTTGCTGCCAAGGTTGCAGTTGCGTAGCAATCACCATGACTGCTGAAAATTGAGAAAATGAAAGGTATGGTTGTAAGACCACTGCAATAACAATATCTTTTTTTTTTTTTTTTTGATAAAAGAAGAATTGTATTGATAAGAGGAGAAGATAGATATAAAAGGTGAGAGATAAAGACCAAAAATAGAGATTATGAGTTTTACACTAAGATGAAGCAAAACACTTAATCCTATCCCAAAGTACAAGTTAACACCACAATAACAATATCACGACAATGTAAACCATGGATAGAAAAGATGAATGTCTCCCTATGAGTTTAGGATGAAACAGACCCGGCATATCACATCCAATAGTCAATCAATCACAATAAATAAAATAGAAGTTCAAATTCACGAATCTCCCAAATCAACTTTGGTAAATTCAAGGACACAACGCAATTCCTACAAAATTTGGTGCATGTCACGTAAGTTAGTGTAAGAAAAGCTCACAAAAATGTGTAAGAAAAGCTCACAAAAATGATATCTCATTGTTTCTACATTCTAGGTAAAATATGATTTGCAAGAGAAAACTTATTCATTAATAGATTATTGGTAACACATGCTAGTAAGAAAAATGAAATATGAGATGTGGGAATCTATTCCAAACTCCAAGCACATTAAAAGCAGCACAAGAAGCCTGACTAACTCCAATAATTCTTTAATTTGAGCATTATTATAATGAACCCCTCAAGGCCAATGAATCCAACCATAGGGATATGGTAATGCTCACATGTCAACAACATGTGCTAGAATGAGTCTTCTCTCGACCAAACCATCACAGCAAAAATTGTTATTAAAAACTTGAGGCTCACCAACAAACACAAGGGAAAGAAAAACAAATAACAACACTGCCCTCAAGATGCAGTCATGGTTTAAAATTATAGTTGCAGTTGCATTGCAATTACCAAGATTGCTGAAAACTGTGAGAAAATGAAATGTGAGGTTGCAAGACCACCGCAATATCATCGTCTTGACTACAATTACAATGCAAAACCATGGATGCAAGAGATGAATGTCCCCCTGCGAGTTTAGGTCCTTTAGGATGAAACACACCCACAATATCACATCCAGCACTCAATCAATCACAATATATAAAAATAAATAAAAATAAAAAACCTTAAAAGGGGGGTGGGGGTTTATCTTGAACTGTTTCAGCTCCTAGATTGAGCTCATGAAAATGGAACATACCAAATCACAATATAAATCAAGATAATATAAATTTAAGTCTAGATATACATAAATCACGCACCACTCCATGGACGATGCAAAGAATTGTGAAACGTGAAATGTACCATTGTTGCCATTTAGCACAAGGAATGAGCCATTCCATTTCATTCCTTGGCCAATAAAACATAACATCAACGGATCCGAAAGACGATGTCGTCATCCTCAGACACGAGGAAGGTATCTAATGAACAACCCAACTCGCTGTAAAGATGACTCCCCAAATTTTCGAGAATGCAGCAAATTAGAAAAACAATTCGAGAAATTGAAACAAAACGCACTCACACACAAAAACGGTTCTAGAAAAAGCATTTAGGAGCAAGATTCTAACATGAACCCTAACTATCCGATTCATCACTGTAAATTAACGAAACAGTAGCGCATCAATGAATCACATTCACAGATATACCATGACTGTGGAAATCATACAGAAGAAATAGTAAAATTACAATGATAATTTCGATTTCTGAGAATCGATTAACCTCTTCCCTTGAATGAGTAGCGACTAGCTCGATATATATGGGGGAAGCGTGATCGGATAAACCCTAGGGACTACGAGGGTGTAAAACTATCGTAGCTGCGGGTTATCGCGGGTCGGGTCGGGTTTCTATTAGATTTATATCGGGTTGGATCTGGTTGGCTAATCGGGTCATTCTTTCGTTTCATTTTCAGAGTTATTACAAAGTTAGCAGTTAAGAGGGATTAGGGAAAAAGCATGAAGTAGAGATAAAAACAAGAACCAGAGAGACACGCAGACAGAAGAACAACCAGATCAGCAAATGACGACTGTGGCGGCGGCGGCAGCAGCAGCAGAGAGTTGAAGAGATTTGAGAGTAGAATACATAGTCTACATTCCTTTTTGTTTCAGGTACCATCGACATATAAAGTCTGTTGGAATATTTAATCAGAAATTACACAAATAATCTACAAATAAGAAATAATAATAAAATGAGATACTCAATCTAGTGAAAATTATTGATCCCTTATCAACAATCCGCTTTAATCCTCAATAGTTTGTTCATGAGAATCTTGTACACAAAGATACACGTAAAATAACATGAAACGTGCAATGATGTCTGCCTCCTTAACAATTAATTTTGCCTATACTGTATCCTCTAGGATACAATAAGTTCTTACGGATGACTAGACTCTCAAGAGCTAACAAGGTAAAACTTAGTGTTTAACCCTGAGAAAATAGAATTGAAGAAAATATATACCTTTATAAAAAGGGAGATTTGTTTTGTCGTGTTTGTCACCTAATCGCATTAGCAAGGTTATTAAAAACCAAAGTTCACTCAAAAGCGCTTAAGATCTTGTAAATACAAAGCGCGAAAGCAAAGCATAAAAGCATAGATATCACTTATTGTAAAAAATAATAATTTTAAAATAATACAAGAACTTCTTTGGATCGATATGTAAATATTTTAGTAATTTTTTAGACCTAAAATCACATAAATTTCATTATATAATATGATCACAATTTCCAAGTAATAAAAATGTCATTTTTACGTTCTCTCTTGCCTCTTTTGGTCACTCCCTCCAAGTTGGGATCACTCGTTTTTGTAGATCCTCCCTCTTGTAATTTACATTCTCTTTAGGTTGGGATCACTTGTTTTGTTGATCATCCTTTTTATATTTTACCTTCTCTTTGGGTTGATGTCACAGGTGTGACTGTTTCTAGGGGAGGATAGTTCCTTTCTTGCTTTCGGAATGCCTTGCACCGCACTACTTACAAAATAAAAAAAAAAATACTAGATTAAATGGATTACTTGGTTGAAGGTTAAAGAAGCGATGAAATTTTCGATGCGACATGATGCTCCTCTGCGACACGACATGATGCCACTTCTTTTTGACATGACATGATGTAGCTCGAGTGAAGGGTACCGATACGAGTGGATTAGCATAAGGTTGGAGTGGAGAAGTCAAGCGGAAGCAATTGTCAAAAGACTCAAAACATATAGAGTATTAGGATAACAAAAGTCTCGATTTTTTTTTTTTATAAAAGGACTAAAGGAAATTTATTTTAGTTGAGCTTTTACTGCAAAAATGACTTAATTCATGAGCCAATAAAAAAAATTATAAATTGGATGCCTGTTTTAGAGCTTCAAATGCTGTAGGTGGTCTCGGGTTATGACATGCAAGACAAATGATCCAAATTTTTATGATGAAAGCTAGATGGGGGCCTTGTGATGAAAACGGACTCTCTCTAGGTATAGGTTCTTCGTGCTAAAGTATAAACGCAGCAATGACGACCTCATTCCTCTGGTTACTCAAAAAAATGCTAGTTCTAATATTTGGAGGGGTTGGCACGGTTGTTAAACTCTCAAGTTAACTTATAAACTCTTACGACGATTTTATTACACACGAGTTAACACTTATGTAAACTCTTTTTTTGATAAATTTGTACGAGTTTAAGTAAACTCTTGATTCGACTAACAAGTTTACGAGTTAAAATTTACCTATGAGTTTATCTTAAAATGTACAAATTTTGTAATTTTGTTAGATACTTATCTAAATTTGTTTATGTTAGTCAATATCTATTAAATTTATTAAACTAATATCATATATTTATCATAATTGAACTATGTTTTATTACACTATAAAATAATGCACATAAGGAATAAAGTATGACATACCAACTAAGTGTCATCATTAAGTTGTATTTTATAATATTTCTTTCATTAATTTAATTTAAAATTAACATTATTCAATTTCAATTATAAATACAATATTTAATCACTTTAATTTCTAATTATATTGCTTATAACATATTTTTTTATTTATGTAAACTCTTACGAGTTTATAATTCAAGTTTGTTGAAATTTCACGAATTTATTTAAACTCTTGAGTTTGACAACCGTGATGGTTGGGATATGGTTAAAGACAACCTTATTTGGCGAATAGCGAATGGTAACAATATCAAATTTTTGAAGCATTCCTCGAGTAGGTCCCCTTGTCGTTAATGCGCCGTGTGCCCTCTCTAAGACTGAGAACGAAGCAACTGGGAGTGATCTTCTCAACGTCTCAGGGTTGTGGGATACCAATAAAATCATATCCATGTTTTAGAACTCAATCTGTAACTTAGTTGTGGGAATCATACCGCCTTCGCACTACAACAAACAAGATTTTTAGCGGCAATAAATTTCATCTTTTATGGGAATAAAAATAGCCGCTAAAACTTTTAGCAACCATTATTTATGACAATTTATATTGCTGCTAAAGTCGATGTTAGAATCATTCAAACACCACTTTTAGTGGCATTTACTATTGCCGATAAAACTTAAAAGGAATATTTTTTCAATAATTATTATTGCTACAATAATTATTATTGCTACTAATGGTACTCTTTTTGTCCAAAGAAATATTAAAAAGGACATACAATTCAATGAAAATACCATGCATTTTCACATTAAACATTCAAGTTCATTTTATTAAACTCACAATAAGAAACATAATTATTATTACTTTTCAGTATCGTCAACAAAAGATCTTAAAGTTTCAAGTATCAACAACAAAAAAATTTAACCTTTTTAACATCAACAACACCAATTTTAAACTTATCAAAGTTATGAGGCATAGACTATGCACCTTAGCACCGCTTTGGGGAATATGATTGGATAGCAGAATGTCCTCCGGTTGGGAATTAATCGTGCCATTGTGGAGTCAGGCTCACTCTCTGCGGTTAAATTAATCCATCACGGTTGGCCTGCTGCTCACCCTACAAGCACCCTGCTTACTGAGATCCGCCACATGTGTTAGCCTTATGTTGCCAATTCACACCTTCCGTGGAGGAAACTCTGCTGCTGCTTATGCGCTTGCCAGATATTCTCATGAGATTAATCTAGGAACTCAGATTTTTGAGCCCCCCTTCTGTTGCCGCTACAATTTGATGCTTGTGTGGATTACTTGGCAATAGAAGGCACCTTAGCTGCGAGCTGTTTTAATATAGTTGAAGACATCTTGCTCCGTGGTAATTTTAAAGGAGCCATGTTTCTAAAGTTGTAGTTGGTTTCTATTTTTCAGATGTGCCAAAATTTTTTTTACGAATATTGACATAGATTAACACATTACTGTAATATACCCAAAAAATTTTTTTAAAAAAAATGAAACATTATGCAAGTTCTAATAATATCTCAGATTCTTATTTTTCTCATGGACAATTATATAGCTAATAATATATACTTTGATTCACATGTTAAGACTCAATTCCAATTTCTAGAAACCATGGTCTGTAAAATGCTTCATTGCTAGTTGGTTGATGCAAATTTTTCTTCGTACCCTTCATGAGCCTCGGGACTTGGAATCAATCTTATTAGCAATTTTTTTTAATATAAATACAAATCTAATTATTTTGATTTAGTCAGTGTGCGCGAAATTCAAGTATATTTAAATATAAGCCAATAAACTTGTATTAATACAACAAAAAAAACTCTTTATAAAAAAAAAATGGTTATATTATATCAAGAATAGAGATAAAACTTTAACAATACAGGGTAGTAAAATTGATTATTGAAACTAGAATTTCATTATATTCTAATATGAAAATTGAATTGTTCAAACGTACATTATTGAATCATAATCAATGCACATTATTACAACAGTATCCCCAGAATTCCAATTCGATCACTAAAAATGGCTCGGTTTTTGTTGACATGCTCCCTTGGATATCAAAGTTTATACTAATATATATGGTTGCATTTGATACCATGGACAGAATTTGATACTAAGAATAAGATAGGAGGACAGAGACATGAGGACAAAAATCCTATATTTTCTCTACCTCACTGAAGCTGAAACAGAGGAGACAGAAATTTTTTGCCTAAATTGGGTTTGGAGGGACAGAATTTTCTGTCTCCGTCCCCCTATAGTACCTTTGCACCAACCACAGCCTGTGACAGAATAAAAACCTTGCATAGGCATGCGTATGCATTTATTCCTAGTTAAATTAGATGCTTGATGAGTTGATGCAAGGATGAAGCAACCAAAGATGACTTCATGGAAACAATCCGTACAAGATTAAAGACAAGGAAAATGTTTGCCTTTCATGCAATCTTCTTTCTTTATACAAAAAAGATTGTACCAGAAGAAATGCAGATTCTAGAAGTCAGAATGATACAAACAAACTAGACTAGAGTGAGTTATAGGGGTGCGGCAAAGTGGGCATTCCGGCTTTTCATTGCACCATTCTGTGATACAATTCCTACATGGATGGCATCAAACACAAGATGAGATACAGAGAAGGTAATTGGGGGCATGTGAAGAGCATTAAGAATGCAAGAAGACAATACCAGCAGAATACATGGCCACATGAAGTAGCTGTTGGGTGTTGACGGTTACTCAGGCAAAGTGTGCATTTGCTAACCCCACTACTTGCATTGTACTGCAAAAAGGATGAGAATTTAATACGTACTTGATGCTCTTAACAGAGCTAACTAGTTCCACTAAGTCTTTTCATTTTTTATTTTGGAGTTCAGTTGTGGTAAATCATATCTTTCTCAAGAGACAAAATGGTTTCTGTGAAACTCCTTAGATCTTTATTGTGTGTTCTTTATCAGTAACATATTCTATCAGAAGTTAATCACCCAGAGCGGGGAAGAGTTTAGAACTAAGCCAAAGAACCAATACTTTCTTCTATGGGGTACACAGATGACATGACAAAGAAACACACCAACATCGTAATCAAAGTTCACACTAACCAGATCATACATAATCAAATTCATTAAGAAGCAAAACTAGTAGAAGCATATCTATGTCTATATAAAGCAAAAAGGTTGAAAGATAACAAGTGGCTGGCTGCCTATTTGTATCTCTTGTGGAGGTAAATTTTATATTATTTTATTTGTTTTATTTTATTTTATTTATTTATTTTTTAAGCTGACGAAGTTATCCTCTTTTCAAAACAAAAATCTTCTCCAGTTCACCTCATCAGAGATGTGCTCGAGATATTTTGTGAAGCCTCAGGTATGAAGGTTAAGAACGATAAATCTAGAGCAATTTCTTCCTCTAAAGTATCTCGATGTAGATGAGATGAGTTTCCTTCAAATTATTCAAGTTTACTACAACAAACTTGGGGAGATACTTGGGTTTTCCTGTGTTTCAAATTTGTGCTAAGAAGGAAGGACTACAATTTTACAGTGAAGAAAATAAGGGGCATTGGAAACTTGGGAGGGTAAGTTTTCGAACAAGGTAGGGAAGTTATGTTTAGCTAATATCTGCTGAGTTCTATACCCGTCCACACATGCAAAATCTTAGGATGCCTCAGTTCTTATGTCATGGTCTAGACAAGATTATGAGAAAATTAATTTGGTCTAATAAGGACAAACATAAAAGCCTTCATACGGTGGATTGAAATACTTTTACCTTAAGCATGAAACTAGGTGCTCTAGATGTTAGATAAGTTAGGCTAGCCAATGTCTCCTTACTGGTGAAGCTGACCTGGAATCTCCTTCACAACAACAAATTCTGGGTTCAGGTACTATCCCATAAGAACTCGAAAGGAGAATCCATTCTAAGTGCAAACGAAAAAGTGTCTAACGCTTCTATTGCTTTAAGATCTATTATAAAGGCAACTTCAGCTATTAAAGATGGCTTCCACTATAGGATTGGTGTTGATAATATCTCTTATGCTTGGTTGGATGTGGGGCCACTCTGTAGGCAGGTTGATGTAGTGTATATTTTCTTAATCCAAATCTCCTAGCCAAAGATATTTGTATGAATGGCAAGTGATGTTATGATAGGCTTAGGGCTCGTTTGGGTACGCAACTTAATTAAGCACTTGTATAAAAGGAACTTCTCATAAAAGGTCTGAAAAGTAACTTTTAAATAAGTTGTGTGTTTGGATGAGTGGTAATAAAAGTGATTGTTTTATATGTTTAGTGGTTGTCGTTAGAAATTTGTGCTTCTGACTTTTATGAGAAGCTAGATATTTCAACTTCCCAATAAGCACTAAAATAACTTTTGGGAAATTAGTAAGTTGTAAAATTAATTCAATCCAAACATGCACAAAATAACTTTTGAATATTGAAAAGTTGATAAAAGTCATAAGTGGTGTTATCCAAACTCACCCTCCACCGTGCTTTGTCTCGAAATGGCAGTTGTCCAAGATGACAGCATCGGGATACATCCTAACTTTTTCTCTAAATTTGTATGAGTGGATTTCTTCATTTGAATCTTCAAATCGTGGTTGTAATCACCTTATTACAGCTTGGTTTATTTGGCGTTCTAGGAACCATTATAATCTTTCCAGCTATGCTTGGACTACTACTGAAATCTTTCATCAAACCTTCAGCCTAGAGGATATTATAGGTTCCTTTCTAACAGCTGTATAATAGAAGGACAAACTACTCTAGTTCATTGGAACCGACGTCATGAGTTTGGTGATGATAAAGTTCACGTGAAAGCTTTAGATGAAATCCAAGATTCCAAGTAACACTGGGTTTGGTGGTCTCATAAGACAGCATGATGGGGGCTTGGATATGTGTTTTCTCTAGTGCTGTTGGATTTGCGGGCAACTTGCTTCCTGAGCTTCTTGCTATCAAATGGTTTGGCGTTACCTTGGCCGAAAGGATTTTAAGGTCTTCAGTGAATCTGATTCTTTAGAAGCGGTTAAAGTTGTTACTGATGAGTTACGTTATTTTGATCTATGAAGTCTTATTGTTGATATTCACAGTTTACTACAGCGTAACTGGGAGTGTTATTTTAAAAATGTTCCGCGTAGCGAGAAATGATTTTGCTGACCTATTAGCAAAGATGGGTGTGGAATGAGGTTCCTAGTAGCTTGGGATGTCACCAACTTGCTGATGCTACCGGAGTCACTTACATTAGATAGCTTTCTATTCTGTTTTCTTCTTATCCCTTATTGTACTAAACAACTTATACTTTATTGCCTTATTTCCACTATTTTCTTATCCCGTTTTTTCATTAGAAAAAGGAAATATATCCTCAAATTTCAAATCATATCCCTGCAGTCCTAGACTTGAACATCACATTTGAAATCAGAACATATCAATACAAGTCAAAAGCAATATGTTTATCCCACTGCATATTATATATCTCCTATCAAAAGCAATATGTTTATCCCACTGCATATTATATATCTCCTAGCTAAATAAATATGACACCTAGTTTCCTTAAACCTTACTCTGAAGCAACAACTGTTCCTGAAATATCACCACTTCAAGGAAAAGAGGACGAGTTGATGAGAGAATGGTACCTCAGAAGATGAAGAATCAAAGACCCAACTTCCTTTGTCAGTATCTGGAGACGCCGGAGTACCTTCTTCATTTAAAACAGGCAAACCATGTCCTATAACACAAATATTCAATTCAGGTTATGATAAAAATATATGACTAATTGTAAAGGCAGAAAATTGTCCAAAGAATATCAGTGGACATAACTGATTTAGTGAAAAATATGAAAAATAACTGAATAAAAAAACTATGGGAATAATTAATTGATATAAATCTATAACCTGCTGATCTCTGTTGGCTCACAAAGGGTGATTGATGAATGGAACCGGCAATTGAAGTAAAATTTCTTCGACGCAGCGCTTCAGCGGCTATTACACAAAGTTGAATCAGCAGAAATACTCCTAGTATTTGGTATCTGCACAGAGTCAAATTAAAGACAGGGCGGGTGCTCTAAATCTAAAATCTCTAGGGAAGCAACATGGTTTTGTTTGGTTACGACAAGGATTGGCAAGAAATGATAGAGAAACTTAGGTTTGCACAATGACAAAAAGGTAATCTCTGACTATAAAAGTCCATATTTATGCTTCATAAGAAAGCAGATCAGATTGAGTGAACAACAATACAAACTGTTATTTGCATGAAGACATTTTAGAATGTGATTTCAATTTTCAAGAGGTCACCTAGCACAAGGATTAGCACATGAAGGCTAAATAACCAAATAGATATTAAAATTAAATGAAAAGAAAACAGAACAGCAGAAATAGATAATATGGAGTTAATTCAAGAAGAAATTTCTTCCATTACCCACACATTTTAAAATTTTAGAATTTCAAGAGACCAATACCTAGGTCTTTGATTTGATGCTTTTCCAATGAACACATAACGAATGCCTGCAGCACGTTTGGATATATGATAATAGAGGCCTGCCAAAAGAAATAAGAGAAAGGTTTTAGAATAGTTGCTCTTAGACATTTCATAACTGTAATGAGCCTGGCAAGCAGAGGATCACCTTCAAAGTAGAAAAACATCAAGTTAGCACGAAGAACCAACTGCATCAACTCGCGCACAAAAGGAAGCATCTGGTGGAAGGGTATAAAAGCTAGATTCAGCAACTTATTCCTTTTAACAAAGTCAATTAAACCTAATTAGATTATGTAAACAAACAGGACAAAAACTGGGTTTCCCATAAGATTGGCCAAATACAATCAAGTTGTGACTTCCCTAATAATTTAAACGAAGTAAGAACAAATAATAGTTTTGTAACATTATTAAGTGTTTCCAAGGACAAATATACCATAGGCCATCTCTGAACCACATGCAACCAAAATCCACTGAGTTTTTCCTTCAACCTTGTAAGAGTTGTACTATATTGCTCTGATGTGGAAGATGAAGGAAGTTCACTCAGGGAAGAAACCTGTGAACTACTTCTCCTGGGGGCAATCTCACCATAACTCTCAGCATACTCTGAATCAGCAAGGGCAATGCCACGAGAAGCAATTCTTGAACTGTCAAATTAACAATCAAGTAATCACAAAAATTGATAAACACACAGCTCATTCACAGTGAATACTGAAAGAACATAATGAGTTGAGATTACGAAAAATATTAGAAGAAATAGAAAATAACTGACCTAATACGTTCTGCAATATAAGGAAAAGCTGTCTGATATACAATGAAAAGAGTGCGTCTTGCAGGGGTAGGAGGAAGCCCATAAGGTCCTGCGACCTACAATAAGCAAATTAACAACTCTCCAAGGACAGAACAGGGACGAAATTTACCAAGTCGATTATAAAATCTAGCCAAAAAAGGAAGTCAAACCTTCAATTTGATAAAAAATTATATGATATTATGACATTCTAAGCTCTTTCCAAAAAGAAACTGCATCCAATGGCATTTCCAAATCTCAACTAGGTGTCTGTCTATACCTATGGTCAAGGGTCGTTCAAACTGAACACCCTACACAATATGATATGCTAAGGTCTTCCAAAGTGAATTAATATAGATATGTTAAGATTTTAATTTTGAATTTTCGATACATTGTCAGCTTATAGTGTTTTACAGTTACACCATCAGCAAATATATCATCTTTTACATGACTTTTTTTTTTAATATAGTTATTACAGGAGTCAAATGATTTTAATCACGTGACATTTCATAATTAGATGATAGCATAAAACACTGCTAGACTAACACTGTACCAAAATTTAACGGGGCTTACTCCGGTACCCCACAAACTTCAAAGGTATTGACACCATAGCATCTAAGATTTTGTCAAATGTCCCACTAACTCAAATTATTTATTGTTTTAAATTTGTGAATGAAGCACAACCGTTCAAATACAAGAAGGTATCAGTACCTTCATAAAAGCTTGGGTGCCGAAGGAAGAATCAAATTTACTTTATAAAAAAAAAAACAGTTATGTTTTGTAAGTTACAAGCTAGGACACATGCTTAGTTAAACAAGTCACATAACATGCAATTCCATCGAAACCTGGGTGATGTCACAGTACTCCTCTCCCAGTGTCTGTTGTCCCGACCCCGTCGTGAGCACGTAGTAAAGCATCTGCCCCAAAAGCTTTGTCTGCAAGACAAATCACACTCTAATGAAGCACGGTTCCTTACTTCATGTTCAAACTCCACCCCCGAAAAAAAAAAAATTATCATGTACATGGCCTTCATTTGGTTACACTCTAGTACAAATTAAAAGCTATAGCCGTGTATTCAATTTATCAATTTGGGAGTATTTATTAACTATTACATTCTGAGCGTAGTAGTAACTCCTAAGTTGCATTTTCATTTCTCAATCTATGCAGTATAAGATGCAACAAATACACTCCTAATTCTAATGCCAAAGGTGTATATTGTGAAGGAAAAAAAAATTTAGGGAAGTAACAAACCTCGTTTTGGTAAGCAACTGCAACTCTCGTACCTGTAATTGCAAGAAAAATTAACCAAAAAAAATGTTTAATTCAATTATATAACAGTACAGTAAATTAATTGAAACTTCATTTTAAATTGGAGTGTTATTTTTTTTTATTTAAAAAGAAAAAAAGTTTGATAGAGAAAGAAATGACCGAAGAGGTGGCGGAAGGCATCGCGGCAGGCTTCGTAGACGAAGGAGGCGTAGTGGTCGTCTTTCTCGGCGGCGCGCATCATCTCCGGCTGAGCCGCAAGAGGGAACCGCCGTGGTTCTGCGGCGGCGCTGGCAGTGCTGCTGCTGCTGGTACCTGGCTCATCGCCGCCGTTCCTTCCGATGTGACCCCAACCCATGGGTTCCTTCCTTAAAATTTCAGTAATCCAATGTTGCTTTTTCTTCTTCGGTTATGTTATCTTCTTCGCTTCCTTGCATTCTTTACTACCGCTAATTGTAGATTACCGAGCTCTGTGAAAGTAGAAACGACGACGTATTGGGCGCCTCTGTTAGTCACTTGTGTTCTGTTTCAAAGGGCAAAGGCAGTGCCACGTATTTGGGAATTAATTAAAAATGAAAAAAATTTGGGAAGAAAAAGGAAACGCCAGCGTATATCAAATCAAAAAAACGACGACGTATAACCATAAAGACACGCTTGAAAAGTATTGGGAAATATATTTCGCCGTTGCCGGGGATCGAACCCGGGTCACCCGCGTGACAGGCGGGAATACTCACCACTATACTACAACGACTTTGTTGGTGAGGAGTGAATACAAAATAATTATATATAACTATTCAAGATTTGCTTCTAATTCACCAAACTGTAAATGGTTTAAGGGTTATAAAATGTGTCACTTTATATTATATTCATCATGTTGGAAAACGATGTACAAAAAAAATATGCTAGAAATGAAAAATAATAATGACTACTAGGTCGACTAAAATGAAAGGAAAGCTTAAATCTCGTTTCTCATTTATACTTGAAAAGTATTAGTACGTTGATTTGGTGTGGAAGCTACAGGTTACAAGAAGACTAAAAGGGCTAAGATTACACAAGGCTTAACACATATTGAAAAATATTGGGAGTGGCTGTGAAAATAAAAGTGAAACAAAGTTGATATTTATAAAGTAAAATTTAGAGGACAGTAATGGCTATACGCAAATAGAGTTTAAACATGCTTTGAATGTAGAGTTTAATCATTTAATGCCGAGTGTACTGCTCTTCATGTAATATAGCAAACTCTGGTGTAGAAATCCTGAATCAGCTCTTGACATTGCATTAGGTTGGACAATCTCAACAGCAGCGCGAGGGATTCGCTGGCGGCAAACGGGAACAGGGAGCACGAGGGAGAGGCGAAGGCGGTTCAGCCGCTAGGTCCTGCTCCTCGTCGTGGAGCTCACGGTCATGGTTATGATCTTCCTCCATATCGCAGTGTTCTCTGTTCGGAGGTGATCCGTCTTCTTTTCTTTTGGTTATTCTAAAGTTATGCATGTGTGAAGAAAAATTTGTGCATTATTATTCAAAATTTTGTACACATGAATATCAAAATTTTCTTCTTCATATTCGTTTTCATTTTGGTTTTTGGTTGTTCAAAAGTTTGTGCATGCGTGTAGAAAAGTTTATTCATTCTTGTACAAAAGTTTGTGCACGTGAGTGCTAAAATTTTCGTATTCTTTGTTTCTGTTTCAATTTCATTTTATCATTTGTTATTACTTGTTGAAAAGTTTGTGTACATAAGTTCAAAAATTTGTACATCTATTTTACAATGTTTATGCATGGTAGCAAGTACGCATGCGCGCTTAGAGTGTGAGTGGGGAACAAGAGTGTAATAGTTACTTTTAACTATTTAATGCAACACAGATTTAATTTGATTTGGTTCCATATTTAAAAAAGTTTGTCCATGTGTATAAAAAAAAGGTGTATATATATGTAAAAAATTTGTAAACTTGGTATCGCACTATACGTACATCTTACAGTATTTGTTCGATGACAACAAAAAAAGTATGCCCCATAACAAATTAAAACATCACTGACAATTGCACACTTGCATCTAATGTCATGATTCACAAACATTAAGTTAGGCGACGAAAACAAACAAAATATCATAGCTATCATTGCAATTGCATTTGTCTGGCAGGGCCAAACTCAAAAGGGACTAATATTGCATGGTGAATCCCGGAAACCAACCAATAAAAGACCCACAAAAACATGTAGTTTGAAAAACAGATCATGGCAATGTGACAACAGAAAAAACGGTAAGTGTACCCCTTAAAACTCCTATAATCATTACAGGGAGAAACAAGACGGGAATTCATAGTATTTCATTAAATATATGGAAGAAAATATTGCCTAACATGAAATCAATTTTGACTTGGTATGAGAGTGATTACTGTACGATACTCAATATTTCCTAGCTCAATACTAAAAAGTAAAAGAGAAACTTTTAAATGTTCATAAACCAAGAAAAAAACGGAGTTTTGATCTATTTACAATTTTTAAATATGTTGCACTAAAAGCTTAATGAAAATAAGCAGTAATAGTGATTCATAAAACCCACGCCCTAACTCTAATACCGATCACTGGTTGAATTAAGTACTTACCATCAAACCAAAAGCTATAGTTGTTAGTAAACATGCAACTTTATTTTTATATAGTTTCTCATAGCTGCATCTGTTATAAGAGGTTACACCCATTACAAGCGTCATGGATCAAGATGTTAAGTTTATCGAATTCTAAGAGTGATGCTGACCAAATTAAACTAGAAAAATGAAACAAAATATCACTTTTTATAGATGTACGAGGGCATTTAAAAACTTTTCAAAAGAAAAAAATGTTGGGCTTAAAGCATTGAGGGGAGTCCAAATTCGGATGAGATTTTTAAATAAAGGGGCTAAGTGAGACACAAATTGAGTTAGATGTCACGTCTTGACTCAAAACTTTAAGGCAATGGGTTTATGGGTCTTCCCAAATATATATACTCTTCACTTAATCCAAATTTTATCAATGTGAGACTTTAACATTCACACTTGAAACACACCAATCTACTGTTGGGAAAGGCGTGTATGTGCAGCGAAAAAATCACAAGCATGTAGTGAAAATAATAACCTTTCCCGCTTGAATTGAACCTATGAGAAACGTAATATATGACAAATAATATATCTAAGAGTGTGAAAATTAAATAGGCAAAGCAGGTGGAGTACACTAATTTTTAACATGAAAAACCCCTAATGAGATGGAAAAAAATCACGGGACCTATTCCAAAAAAATTCCACTATGAAATATCAATGAGTACAATAAAAGAGTTCTACGAAAGGAATCTCAAAGACTAATGCTTACTCACTATTAAAAAGGTGGAATAAATAACAGAGCAACACACTCAAAAGATCCACACAGGGTAAAACCAGTACAACCAAATAGGAGATAAAAATATTCTGAGGTTACAATATGAACGCCCAAAATTTCTAGAACAAATGACTGAAGTCATGTTAAAAGCGAAGTACAAAATAGTACTCAACAAATATCAAAACGAGTCAAGATATCTCCAAAAAGAAAAATTGGCAGCACTAAACAGTATTAGTTGTTGTGCGTGATATGTGTTCTACGTTGTTTTGTTGTTGTGTATGTGTGTATCCCTTGCACCATCAATGCATATGTGTGTGTGTAAAGATTTCAAACCCTTAACAAATCAAAATTGAATTAGATTTTGAATTTTTTATATGATAATAATAGATAAGATAATAAATAGGATAAGTATTAGACCCAATTTGATAGAAGCCCTAACACAATAAACTTCCCCGCCTAATCAAGTGGGAATAATTGTCAAACTGGCAATAAATCTACAAGCTTTAAACTTCCCTCGTGGTAAACTCTTAGTCATCATGTCTGAAACATTATCATCTGTGCGAACCTTTTCAAACTCTATTACCTTAGAATTCAGAACATCACCTATCCAATGATATCAAACATCAATATGCTTAGATCTACCATTGAAAGTGGAATTCTTGCCAAGATGTATAACACTTTGGCTATCGCAAAATAAAATATACCTTTGTTGAGTAAAACCAAGTTCTTAGACAAATTTCTTCATATAAAGCAACTCTTTGCAAACTTCAGTAATAGCAATGAACTCAGCCTTAGTTGTGGACAATGCAACACACTTTTGCAACTTAGATTGTCAGGCCACAGCTCCCCTACAAGGATGATCAAATAACTAGAAGTAGACTTCCTAGAATCAATATCACCTGTCATGTCTGAATCAGTATAACCACAAAGAATAGGTTTATCAATCCCAAAACAAAGCTTCAAATTAGAAATGCCACGGAGGTATCTCAAAATCCACTTCACAAATTTCCAATGCTCAATACCAGGATTGGAAAGAAAACAACTGACAACACCAATTGAATGAGCTATATCAGGCCTAGTGCAAACCATTGCATACATCAAACTCCCTACTACAGAAGCATAAGGAATACACTGCATGTCTTCTTTTTCTTTATTACTAGAAGGAGACTGTCTAGTGCTAAGCCTAAAGTGTGTAGTCAGAGGAGTGCTTACCACTTTAGCTTTATCAAAGTGAAACAGCTGAAGTACCTTCTCAATGTACCTCTCTGGAGACGACCACAACTTCTTGGCTTCTCGATCACAACTCACAAGTAATGTGCATGCCAAGAATTTGTCTTGCGGGTTGACACGCACTAAAACGTCATTAATTTTAATGTGCGATCAAATAATAATTTATAATACTAAGAGAACCCTAAAAACGTAGTACAAGGGCTAACCTAGGTCGTTTCTAAGAAAGAAATTTGTAAAGCATTATCTTGTACTTGGTTTCTTCAATCAAGTTTTTTTCTTTACCATTGTTGCCAGTGAGCGAGGATTAAATTTCAATGGTAAGCTTAACTTTGTAGTGGGGACTACCAAGCGGAGCTTACCGAGTAGTTACATCCATGCTCCAGACACCTTGGACAGGGTCCATAATAGCTTTATGTATTTTAGTTTAGACATTATTATTATGAAACCTATTTATATTTCAGTTCAGTATATGTAAACAGTTTTTTAGGTATTAATGAATGAATAAGCCAGTATTTATTTATTATTTGCATTTATTACATGTTTTAGTATGCCATCTAGGTCCTTCATTGGTTAGTTAGAAGCAGGCAAAGCAAGGCTGATAGCCTTGAACACCATTCAAGACACCATAAACAGGACTAAGCTCAACAAGGAAGGTTTTGCCACTCATTCTTAGCACAAGTCTTAAGCAGATTGACGCAAACGCAACTTACAATTTGAGATTGGAAAATAAAGCCCTTCGGGCTACAAGGAGAGTTAAGGCAGCACGTATGAGGCTGGTGATGGCGAAACCCGTGTTCTGTGTGCCCATGACTAGACAATTTATCCACGACGACAGGCAGGTCCTAACCCAGCAAGGCACATACGTAGAAACCAGCATGTCCCAGCAAGAAGAGCCAGCAACCATAGTCAAGACAAGATGCTTCGTTCAAAAGAGGTAGCCTTAGTAAGGGCTAGCTAAAGGAACCACTCCGGTAAGGAAGCGACGTGAGAAGCAAAAGACATTACATCCTTTCAGCGTTTTCCAAAATATGGCCAGTAAGGAATTTTGGGGACCAAAATTGTTTAAAGGGGAAGTCTCACGCGAGACACCATGTGCATCTCGCACGAGACGCAGGTTAGAATGCACATTTTTGCATTTTTTGGGGCTAAGAGAGGGCCCGACCTAGCCCTTTGGCGACCCTTCTCCTATAAATAGAGCTCTCCTCCCCCATCCAACTCACTCAGAGTCTGAAGCTTTTCTTCTCTATTAGAACAAGTTTCTGCTCATTTCTTCTATCCCTCTTAGGTTGGTAACCATTCTTTCTTTTAAGATGGCCTAGGGTAGTAGGCCCTGGCATCGCCGTCGTGTTGGTCGTCGTCCACGGTGGTCCACAAGATGTCGTGGCGATGCTGGAGCACCATAGCGATGCCAGAATCGCTACCGCAAGGCCTACCAGTTAAAAGATTTATTTTATGGGTTTTTGATGGGGTTTTGGTTGGCTTTCCAGGTGCCAACGCCACACTGCTAGGAGCCCCAATGCCAGTGTTCCTCTATTCCGCGACATTGAAGGTGAGTAGCGGTCCTGGTGCATCGATGGTCTCACTTCGGTGGTTCACAATAAAGTCAGTTATGTTATAACATGCTAGTAGCTAATTAGTTATTCATATACATGTTCAATAGATGTTATGCTTATGTGATAGGCTATATATGCCATGTGTTTGTATTTATGTTATGTTATATATGCTATGCCATGTTATGTTAGGATAGAGACCTAAACCTTTAGACAATATATCCTTTAGATTAGCTTGATTAGGATTAGGTAATAAGACTTTAAATAAAGACTCCGGTTAAGGCATGGACACTAACAGACTTAAGATGTCCGTTGTGACGCATTTCTCTTACGTGGGAATCATGTCCTAAGTGTGGGACCTTATTTCTTGAGTTTGAACTAATAAACAAGATTAGTTAAGTAAGACACACTTGACATAACTAGTAGCCTTAGGCCTTAAAAACATGGATAATCAAAGACATCCCCTTAAAAGACTTTACAAATAGTAGATCATAGGATAAATGACTTAGATCAGTGCGGGGTCAATGATCTCGCAACCCAAGCTCAGTAGTAGATAGCTATGAGCGCCAGGCTCCTCATATTTTGGCATTTGTGCCCTTCCAGATTTAGCAGATTAGGTGAGCGCTAGGCTCCTCAAACTAGGTTACGTGTAACCTCACAGATATCCGGGTTGCGTGTGTAGCGGAATCACCCGAATTCATCCTAGTGAAGCGGGGTCGAGCTGCAACTCCCTCGAATTGTGCTCCTCTGCTAGGGACATGAGCATACGTACAATTTTACTTTCCAGTTATTAGCGCAATTTATTCCAGTTATCCAATTCATTCAATTTTATCGGTTATTCCTGTATTCAACATCTTTAGATATATACAATTATTTCAGTTACTTCAATTCCTTTTATATATCAGTTATGTTTTATTTGTCAGTTTGTTTCTTTAGTATATGTGTATATGTATCTATATGTCATTATATGTAGTATGTGCTATTTGAGTGGTACCGAGGTACCCACCACTGAGTTGACAACTCACTCCTCTGTCAAAACATTTTCAGATTTGGCTGAGACTAGTGAGAACGATCCTAGTGAGCGAGGATTTTAGATTTCAATGATAAAATCTGCTTCGCAGTGGGGACTACTGAGTAGTTACAGTCATGCTCCAGACACCTAGGGTAGGGCCCATAATATAGCTTTATGTATTTCAGTTCAGACATTATTATTATGTAACCTATTTATATTTTAGTTCAGTAGATGTAAACAGTTTTCAGTTATTAATTAATGAATAAGCCAGTATTTGTTTATCATTTGCATTTATTACATGTTTTAGTATGCCACGTCAGTGCTTCCGTAGGGAAGTAGCCCTACTTGCGGTCACATCCTAAGTTGGGGTGTGACAAATGTACCCTAGTGGAAAGCCATATGGTGGCACTGGCATATTCACCATAATTCTTACAAGAGGGGTCATTGGGAAAATTCTTTCTTTTCTTCCTTGTGTTACTTGTGTCAGCACAAGTTTCATTGACATAGGTAACAAAGGGTGAGCATAATTAATATCACTCTTGTTCACATTGGCATTTGCAGAAGCAGACATTTCTGACACAACAATACCACTTCACAAACACATAAAAAAGAAAGACACAAGAACTTCCAAACTAAATTCTCACAAAATAATGTCCCACCGGGCGTGTCAATTTATTTTGTAGGAATTTTGGTTGATAATGAATTAATGATTGTTCACCACAAAAGTTGGTTTAGAATATCTCAATTTGGGAAATTGAACCCAATTACCTTAATAAGTGAGTTCTCCAGCAAGAATGCTTACTTGGAAGAAATAAATTTAAGATCAAGATCTCTATAATCGAGAATTTGAAACACAAAGAATCAAAGTATTCAATTGAAAGAAAGATGAAAAACAACTTTGATTACAACAAGATGAGTACAGAACACTTCAATTACAAGAAACTAACAAACAAGAAATGAAATGCTAATCCTAAAAATTGAAATGACAGAAAGCATGTAAATTGGAAATTAATTTATTTTCTCATAAACTCGTGTGTCATGAAGACTGTGAGTGTGTGTGAAGAGTTATAAGTGGAAAATCCGAAGAAAAATTCTACACTAGTCATGCCTATTTATAGAAATCATGGTCTCTGTGCATGTTTTCCACGTGTACTAGGTGCAGTTGAAGCCCATGGCCCTCAATCCAAGTTGCTGAGTGCTTCCTCTTAAATCTGCCAAGCAACTTCCTCCTGATTTACTTCCCTGCTTTGGCTCAAAATAACTTCCATGTTTTTTAAATTTCCAATTCAAAATGTGGCGCCAACAGTTATTTTTCTCGCTGGATTCTTTGTCATCCTCAAAGTTATTGTCTTGAAAATCCCAATGGCGTGAGAAAAACATACGTGGCAAGTATACCATGTTGCTAAGTAATAAAGTATTAGTCTTAGGACCAAACTATCGTTCCCCAAGGGCGGTTATGATTACAAATGCAATAAAAAATTACAACTCTAGAGTCAAATCACAAAAAGGGATTTCAAGCAATGGAAGTTAAATATGACAAAAATTGAAACACAGATCAAAACAATTGGGAATTGATTCAGCTATGGTTAAGGCGATTGGGACTCTGATTTTACCACTAATATTTCCCTAATTCTGCTTTCTTTTTTATTCAAGTTATTTCTGAAGGACAACCTAAATTCCTATTCTAACGCAAGTCTATCTCAATATCATGCGTACCTCCTATGAATGACCCGATTAACTAATCTCTTAAAATTAATCTGGTTCGCCTAGGGATTATGTTATATGAATCCTTTGGTAGCGTATGAGGCTAAGGGTTGCACCACCCTTTTTTCTTATCTCTAAGAGATAGCTAAGTAATGATCAACTTCTCATTACCACCTAGGTTTCTTTTGTCAAAGTTTCCCTAAGTTTACCAACAATTCATCAATCGTCAGTTAACGAAAAGCATTAAGCGCAGAGAAATTAATTCACAAACACATCTATATAACATTGAAATTGGAATTAAGAGAAGATACTAAGGTTACATCATCATACCAATCGAAAGGGAAATTAGTTCATAATGGAAAAACTGAAATTATGAATAAAAGATGAAAAGATGGAGATATACATAGAAGATGAGCAACCCTTGGAATTGAATCACGACCGAATTGATCTCCTTCCTCGTGGGTTCTTGTGACTCCATGTATGTTCTCTCACTCTCAACCCCAATGACAGTAAAAGTAGTGAAAAGTATGAATAAATGCGTAATGTGGCCGTGTCTCACGCAAGACACCTTCACTGAGTCTTATTCCTCGCTCTTTGTTTACTACATCTCGCACGAGACAAGTGAGCATCTCGTGCGAGACGCCTTCAGGATTCCAATATTTTGCTTTCTGTTTTCTTCGTCTCACACGAGATGAATTCACGTCTCGCGCGAGATAGAACCTTGACATTGCGATTCGTTTGCTATATCGCGCGCGAGATGAATGATGCTCTTTAGGTTTCGCGCGAGATGCTTCTCTGACTCTCATTTTAGCTCATTTTCTTTGAATTTCGGGCCCTAAAACACTTAACCACTTATCAAACATGCCAAAGATAAAAAGCTAATTAAATCCAACCAATCATGCATCAAACTCACTAAGTCCTAACCTATTCTAACTAAAATTTATAGAAAAAAGTAAACAAAGATAACTCTTGTTAGAGAGTTATCACTCAAGTCTTCAATTTGGCCACTCGTTTGAGAAAACGCCTCTTTTTTCTTTGAATCAAAGTAGGTCACCAATCATCTTTTTCTTAGTCACCCATCTCCCTTATCGAGATTTTAAATCCTTAGGGTCGACTGTACTGGTTCTATCTCCAAAAAGGTTGCCAAAGCCCTTAATTGAACTTTAAATACTCTCAGATCCTCCTTTTACTTAATTACCCTTACGAGGTGGGTCCCTGTGCTTTTTCGGTTTCCTTGATTCATTTTTTTTTGTATAACAACGTGAAACAAGTGACGAATCATTTGAACTAATCAATCATTAATATTGGATTTGGAATATATCCATTTGATAACATTGGTTATTTGAGACCCTAATCTTTCAGGGACATAATTCTAATCATGCTAGGTTAGTAAGATTCTTGATAATAAGAGTTAAATGTTGGGATTCATCTCAAGGAAAAAAAAATGTGATTGTGGAGATATTTAACACCAACCAATACTATAGTTTTCCAAAGAGGAAGAATCTGTATGAGCCGCTACCATTATCCTTATGGTACAATCTTTGATTGATTGAGCCAAAGACTTGAAAGAATGAATGATCACTAATTTGAAAGAACAAAAAAAGTGCCCGTTATCAATACCCCCAACCCAACAAAAATAAATAAATAAATTAAAAAAATACTAAAAAGACAAACATTCATAATAATGAGCAGCATCTGTGTCCTTAAAACAAAGACAATGAGCGTTTAAAATATTACAAAGACTGAATCACTATGATGAAGTGATAGATTTCACTTAAAAAAATTAGAATTAAAAAATAAAGATAATTCTTCGAAGGATTATATTTTAAAAAAGTCCTTAAATAAAATTTAATTCAAAGCTACTAAATAATTATCCATCAAACATACTTTAACCATATATTCAACTGACAAGACTGGTCCATTGAATTGGTTTTATCTTCATTGCAATCAAACTTTAAATTGTTCTCAAACAACAATATCAGCATAATTAATATACTTCTTGCTAACAAAATTCAACCGCAAGATGTAATAAATCCTGTGTTTGTTTTAATTTCAACCTCAGTCACATCAAACATGTGTTATTTATGCATGCGTATCTTAACTAAAACTAAACGATATCCCTCCAAGATATCTATAATCTATCTATAATAATGGTCATAATGAACCAATTTTGCTAGCTATGTCACAAAACGCTCATACAGTCATATGCAAGGGGGGAAAAAATTATTATTTTTGTAACGCCGTCACCTCGTTTTAAAAATAATCTTTATGCCATCATGAACAATCTTTGAATTATGTCATCTGAATCTGCAAATTGATACAACTATTTTATGAAATTATCGGATAATTCGAAGTAAAAGAAAATTGAAGGAAAGAAAATTGAAGGGCTAGAGAGGAGTGTATTGAACTTCCAGCAAGGAATTGACAATTGTTAAAATAAAAAAGTTAACATTTTTTTATTAAATGATATTATTTCTTATCCTTAAATGGATGAATAATTTTTATCTGTTTGGATTATTTAACTATTTTTTGAATCTTCATGAATTATGATAACACTTTTAACAAATAATTATAGAGTTTAATTGCTATGTATTAAGCATGTAAAAGATTTTTATGCTATTATCTACTCAAATTTTGTCGCATAAGTAAAAATAGTTGACTTTATCGCTCATTACTTAAAAATTATAAATACAAAATGATTTAATTAAATGACAATATAAAAAACACATAACAATCACACTCACAACTTTAACAATACAAAATTATACCGTCAAAATTGTTTGGATATTGTAGTATTTGTTAATCCACCGGCCAACATTTATATTTCAAAATTTTGAGAAAAAAATAAGTGGAATTGTAAATGTGATAATAGTAATTTTGCACTCATCGCAACTTTTATTGTCATGCTGACACGACGTATGTCTTTAAAAGGAATCAGTGGAAACTCTGTTACCTGTCAACAATCTCTAGTTGAAATGTCCCCTTAGTCTGATACAGCTAAAAATTAGAGAAAGGAAAAGAAAGCAAAGTGGGGATTATTATTATTAAAAGTACTACTACCTATGATTCCTTAAAGATATAGTATAAATCAATCATAGCACATGAAGTAATAGGTTTCTTCTTGGTGCAGATGTTGCTGCTCTCAATGATAATATTATGAGTGTGACTATTGACAAATTGCCAAAAACAATTAAATCACACTTTGAATTATGAAAAAAACTACATAAAAGGTTTAAATTTTCAATTGATCGAAACATATATCAATAAATCCAAGATGACGCGATTGAGATCTTTCATGAATCTGAAGCATGACTTGAGACCACATCAGAAGTCAACAATAATTTCTGAACGCATGAGATGAGCAATGCCTAACTATTTGTAATTACTGTACTGTCGTAATTGAGCGTGCAAGGTGACAACAACACTGATGAAGAAAAAAATGAGAACCTACTTCCAATCACATGTATAAAGATTAAACTTCAGCATTATTTACGTCAAAATAAATAAAATTAAAATAATAGTTTGCTTAATTACTAAATTTAAAAGTGAATTAAGCATTAAAAATATTTATTTATTAGTTATGATTAATTTAAATTTTGTATTTTTACATTGTGTAGAATTCTATGCATATTAAATATTATTAAGTATTTATTCATTTATATTAGTAATTAATAACTTTTTATATTGCTGACTATTTATTTTATATTAAATATTGTTTATTTAAAATATTTATTTATTATTAAATATTTTTATTTTATTTTATTAATTAATTTAATATTATTTATTATTTTTATTAAAATAAAATAATAGTAAAAAAAAATGAAAGGGATCTTATATGTTAACAACTAATTATGTCGCCCAGACTCCCTAAGTTGGATTAAGTTATCCATTATTTTGATATATAAGGAATATTTATTAGTAAACTTATACAATAAGTTAGCCACAACAAACAATTGATTATTATGTTGTATTGTATTAGTTTATCTTATACGGTGTGTCAAATGAGCCCTAATGATTTGTTTGGCCCATAGTATAATGAGCATAAAGATTAAACATCAACATTATACTTTTGTTCGACACTCTGTATAAGACAGTATTATATAAAATGGCACAATCTTATATCTTATATATTATATATTATATAAAGTTCATAAAATTAGCATTAATTACTACTAACATTTCTTTCCATGTTAATTCTAATTAATTAATAAAATTATATATTAATAGAGTGATTTCATAAAAATATTTTCTAATAATAATGCCACATCAATTTTTAATTAACTCTCAAGTCAATTTCATCAACCATAACATGAATTTTGTTTTAATCGCTAAGTTATATTTTATTTAATTCTATTTTGTTTGACATGTTTTCAATCTTCTCCAAATCCTTGTTAATTCGATTATTTTTGTTTAAACAATTTCTCTCATTCTAAAATATTCCTCTTATTACCTATAAATATTTGTGTTTTGAGCTCATGTCTCTCATTTATTTTTTGTTCTTTTTTTTTTTAGGTTGCCTACCCGGTATTCAAGGCTTAGCCTTAACTAATCCGGGCCGACCAGGGTCGCGCACCTGGCTATGGCGGGTGAGTCTCTCAGCGGAATATGTGCGTTCACAAGGTCTCGAACTCGGGACCTTGCTTAAGCGATACCAAGTCGCTTACCACTTGGACCAACCCCCGTTGGTTTATTTTTTGTTCTTTGGTTTCAATAGTTTCATATTTTATTTTTATTCTTTTATAGCATCAAAAGATATGGAGATATGTCTCTCGTTAATATTTCAATTTTAAATCTCTAATTTTTTTTATATATTTTCGGACTCATTAATCAGTGAATGTAGTTTCCTCACCTTCTAAACCAGCTTGCACATATATTTGCTTTAGGAATTGTCGATTAACAAATGTATTTATATGAAGTAACGTAAATCAGTTAAAGATCAAAATATATTATTACAATTAAGAAATTTTTTTAAAATATTTTAATTTTATTTAATATTAATTATATTTTTCATATATTTATCATTGTAAATATTTAATCACCCGTGCATTCCACGGGTAAATATACTAAAATACTATGATTTTAACTATCAGTTAGTGTAACCAATGTATTGTTAGCTTATTCGTTAATCACCCCTTACATGTTAAAACTACATGTAACTCAATGAACCCTTAAAACGGCGGATTATGATTTATTAGACTGTGCATAAGGTTATTTGTTTATTCATTTGTTTCTCTCTCTCCCCCTCCCCCTTTCATCCATGTTTTAATATTTATGAAAATGATAATAAAATATATAAATAATAATCAAAAGTATTAAATAATAATCAAAAGTATTAAATAATAATAATAAATTATTTACATGTATAAATAATGTACATAAATTATACCTATATATAATATAAATTAAAAATAATTTTTTTGAGGGGATAAATTAAAAATAATTTAAACAATTACAATTAAAAATAATGAATATTAAAAAAATTGTATAATTTTTTTATTTATAATTAAATAATTAATTAAAAACTATTTCTTTATTTTAATTTTCTGTTATGTACTCGTAAGAAATCAGAAATATCGAAATATACGTTAGATAGAGTATCATTTACTTGTTGTTCTATTTATACCACAATAATAAATACTTATTAAAATTGGAGTAAAAATGTTTTTTTTTTCTTGTTTCGGCTCAAGATCTGGTTCATAAACTTTGAGGATAACTAGAGTGGGATATGTAACAAAAACTAAGAAATACTTATAATACTTAACAAATGAGAAGAATTTGAATAATCGTACTTTTGTTTCCTATTTTCAATAAGATTTTGTTTCTTATTAGATTTTTTTACTTTTGAATAATTTTTTGTGACAGTAAAAAGATAATTTTTTGGTTGGTGTGAAAAGATGATATTATCTTATATATAATACTAAACATATGATATTTGCATTTTATCAAAACCTTATATTACGAGGTCTTACTCTATTAGGTCAGACAAATTTTATCTTATATGCCTTGAATTGTTGTTTTCTCAATATATATGAATATTTTCAAATATTTCATCAAAATTAAAGTATTTCGATAGTGGAATTTACATCTTACCGGAAAAAAATAAAGAAAAAAAAACCATATGTAGAATTAACATCAATTTCACGTACTAATGCCGTTGATGTGATTTTATTAACACACAATTGACGACACAGATTTTTGTTCAGGATATAATATATAAGTTTTGTAGTCTAGTGTGCTCTTTATGTAAGCTTGACATATTAATTAATTGATAAATCTCAAATTAACCACTTATAAGGACTGATCAAAGTTTAGTGGAGCACTTTCTTAACAGAAATCACACCAAGCCATGTGTATATAGCCGCCGAAACCAACACACATTCTCTTTTATCATTGGTTAGATTAAATAATAAACTCTCAAGCATAAATAAATAGAGCAAGTTGCATGATACATGTTTGGATTTTTGTTAGATTGCCAACTTAATTTCTATTTGTTATCTTTTGTCTGTTTTCTTTCATTATTTTTTTTTGAAAAAATAATTATAAGGTTGGAGACTGTCTAGAGAGTATAACTATGTAACTTAGTGCTCTGTATATAGTACACAAGAATTTCTCCAAACATAAAAATAGAGGAAGGCAAACACTAACCCTCAAAGATTACTATAGTCCTCTTTGGATCCTCTCTTTCTTGTTTTTTTTTTTTACCCTTCTTTATAGGTGAAATGACTTTAAAGCCTGTCTCTTTACTCGACCATAAGTTTTGAACAAACTTCTCTATCGCTAAGTCCTCATCCTCGCACTACTAGAAAACAGAGATTTGTGGCAGAAAATACACTATTAGCAGCAGAAATACATGTTTGTGGCAGAATTTGTAAGAGAATCGCGCTCACCGGTAAAGTATTTGAAGAAAACTAGTTTGCGATGGACCTGTACTGTCGCAAAACAACATTTCTACCGCAAAAAAAAAATGTTTCTTTCATAATGTGGTTTTGCCGCAACTTTGCGGCAGAAACAATTTCCTCACAAATTTCGGCAAAAATTTTCCCCTCAAAAGATTAATTTGCAAATATATATATAATATAATATAAAATTTTAGGCAATAAATTTTAGCATACTCTACTTTTTTTTTTAATGTTGTCTGCCTGGTATTCAAGGCCTAGTCTTGACTAATCTGGGTCGACTCGGGTAGCGCACCTGGCTATGACGGGTGAGTCTCCCAGCAAGGATAATTGCGTACACAAGGTCTCGAACTCATGATCTTGCTTAATCGATACCAAGTCGCTTACCACTTGGACCAACCCCCGTTGGTTAAACACTACTTTTTTAGTTCTAAACAGTTAATTAGAATGAAAGTTACATAAACAAATAATAATTACAATGACAGTAACATAATCATACACTACTTAATTAAATTCCAAACAGTCGATTGCAATGACAATACCAAAAAAAAATATATATACATAACAAATAGTTATAATATTTTGGCCAAAACATTATACATACTATAAACTACTACTGCCATCAGAAATTCATTATTGGTTCGTAACTTTCTCTTTTTGGCTTAGACTCTATATTCAAACTGAACTTTCTAGTTTCCTTTTTTTTTGCTCTAGTGAGTCTTCCTCTTTTGAATCTGCCACGCTTGAGCTTATACATACTTACTTGAGTTTTGAACCATCACCATCACGTGTTCTACCATGTCCATTGCTTCTTTGAAAGTTACAACACATTCAATTGACTCATTGTACTTCATCATATCATACGAAGCTAAAACATAATAGGTAAGTGTAATTGGATTTTTTTTTGAGGTGTTTGTCGTCGACAGCGACTAATCTCCTTCCAGGCATCACCGAAATAGGTATGTCTCTCCCAAGAAAGTCTTTTTCCATACACAGTGCCATGAATCGAACCTCTGACCAAATGATTAAAGAACTCAATCAACTACTAACTGTGCTAGACTTTGTGAGTTTATTGGAATTGTTCTTGACACACAGAGACAAAGAATGTCACATGATCATATGCTTACCATACAATATGAACCAATTCTCTGTTTCTAAATTATATGGTTCACAAAAACTAATTCAAGGTATCTATAACAAGTCAAAATCTAAGGTATATATGACACGCATGTTATACTTATATGGTTATTAAAACTATATATCTAGATATGTGGGTATCAAGACTCCAATTAAAGAAAATCTTCTCCAAATTAAAGCATCTAGCGAATACTTGATCAAATACTTGGGACCCATCCCCCACTTGGAGCAGAATTTCAAACAGCGCTGCTAGGTACACCCCAAAACTTGTCATCTATGGCGTACATTTGTATACATAGTGAGATTGAGTGCACAAAATTTTGCATACACATGCATAAATTTTTTATATGCGCATGCACAAACATTTTCAAATACGAAATCAAATCAAACCAGATCTGTAACGTATTAAATGGCGAAAGTAACTGCCCTACTCTTTCTCATTGTAAAGGAACAATAGCAATGAGAGAGTAATATATATATATATATATATATATATATNAATTAAATCAAATCAATCAAATCAAATCATTTACAATCATTAACACTCATGCTCCCACTCATTCTCTAAGCACCTAAACAACTCTCTACCATGCACAAACATTTTAAAGCATATGCATATACTTTTGAATTGACGTGCACAAACTTTTAAACAAACAGAAACAAAGAGTAAGACAAAAATGAAACAAAAATGAAGAAAATTTTGGTACTCACGTGCACAAACTTTTCAACAAGAATGCACAAATTTTTCTACACATGCAAAAACTTTTGAACAAACCGAAATAAAAAATATGATGGAAAAGAAAACAAAAGCGAAGACAAAGAAGAAAACTTTGGTGCTCACATACACAAACTTTTGAATAAGAATGCATAAATTTTCGAACAACTAGAAACAAAGAATATGATGAAAACAAAAACGAAGACGAAGAATAAAACTTTGGTGGTCACATGTACAAATTTTTCTACGCACATGCACAAATTTTTGAAAAATTAAAAACAACGCATATGATAGAAACAAAAATGAAAACTTTGAGATTCATAACGTATTGTGAAATGAAATAAAGAAAATAAAATGAAGAAAGATCGGGGAAGAAGAGAAAAAATTAAGAATAAGAAAGAGAAAAAAAAGAAGAAGAAAGAAGCGCGCCTTGAGAGAAGATTGTATAAGAGGTGACAAATTTTAGAGTGTATGCATAATATTTTTCTATTTTAAAATGCACCATTAAAGAACAACAAAAGTATTAGCACAATATGAGAGGAAAGCTCCATATATTATTTCTATAACGCATATCCTACTAATAGATCCAAGTGACACAAAATACACTCACTTTCTAACTCACTGCCAAAATAACTAAACTAAGTTATTTCCTCATTGATCTTGAACTTATATTAAAGAAAGGTAGAGGAATTTGCAGGTAGAGACAAGCTTGTTGAATTAGCTTTGTTACTAGATGCCCCTACAAGTGTCATAGGTAGAGAAGTCTCCTATCTACATTTAAAGCATGACAGAGAAGTGCTTCATTCCAGTATTGGCGTCAATTCATCCACTTTCTAACTCATTCAACGATATAAAAATGAACTAGTTTGCAATTAAGTAATGTTTAATCTGAAACTAATTTAAAAATTAATTTAGTCAAATTTTCAAATTGTTGAAGAAAGATAAGGCAGATATTAGAGGGAAAAAAACTATTATTAGTTAAAAGGTACAAACTTTAAATTAGTTTTTTAATAACATTAATTTTAAGCTGATATTGGTTCAAATAAAAATTATTTTTATATAATTTTATTTATTATTAAAATCAGTCTCTATTTCCGAAGTTCTCCAAACACTCCAAAGTTAATAACAAATAGGGATTGAAAGTTTTGAATTGACATGTCCAACTCAATGGCTCTACCACGTTTAATGTACCCTTATTTCTTTGTCATTAGTTATGTAGGGACAAAAGGCCAATCATTTTTGTTTTATGCGTTGGAACTATGTCTTTTCAAATTTAGGTAAAGGTAATTTAGATTGGGAATTGGCTAAGTTCTAAAGAACTTAATTTGTAGATATCGCTTTCACTAAGTTAATGGAGTAACCTTTTTCTTTTCTTTCTTAAGCTGTGCGCAACTAAATCGTTGATCTAGTTTGTCAATAAAAAATTATGTACGTTGTATCTTTTCTCTTTTTAACTAATGTTATCCAAATCTTGATATTTTTCTCGCTTGGATTTTTTTTCCTGCTTTTAAGGTGTAAACATTGGCCTCGGATTCTCATATGAATCCCTCTTTATTTGATTTGATTATGCATGGTAGCTATCAAATGCAAGTTGGATGTTTCACTAGAATTTTTGCGGCGGTTTAAACCGCCGCTAAGACAAATTCGTGGCAGTTTGCACATTACTGCTGTTTACAGCGTCAGGAATTGTTTTGCAGCGGTTTATACCAACTGCTGGAATAAACTGTTGCACAACTATTTCTTTACAGTGATTCAAAACCGCCGTGGAAAGAAAAATATGGAACCACAACTAAATGGTCAGTGAGGAGAAAAAAATTATACTGAATCTATTCTAAACCACTCTTCCAATGCCAATTTTCATGCAAATCATTTTAATCTAAATCCTGTAGTTGGATCTACCTAAGAGTAGGGCAGAATTAATATAAAAACCATATAAATTCTATGAAATTACAATTAAGTTACCAACTAACCTACACACTAAAAAAGTAAAAGATTTTTGTGATCTTATAAATAAAAAGTCAACAAAATTCGGTAGAATATCATGATATGAATTAACCAAAAGAGTTGTTGTTGTTGTGATAATCTAATCTTCAATCAAATAAATGAGCACTCAACTAATGGAAGGGAAGGGCTTAAAATGTACCACCTCACTGAACTTGGATCTACAAGTCTCGCCATTCCAAAAAGCTTAACCAAATTTTGATGACTAATAATGCTTAGATGTTGACCTTCTACGGGTCAATCTTTATGACACTTTAAAAAAAAAAAAGAAAGTAACCATAAGAATACTGATATATTTCAATGTTTGTAAATTATAGTACAAGTAATTTGATAATTCAGTGACAAACAATTCAACCATTGTGTCATTTACCTTAGAATTAACAACAAAGACGGTAGAAACCACTATTTATACAAAGACAAGTCCAATAGCTCTTAAAACTGGAGTCCTAAATAATCAACGCATTCATTTGGGAAATGCAAAGGTTTGTATATATTCCTTCTTGTTAACACCAACAACAAACATGGGTGCATGCTTGCTTAGGACAGAGAAGACAACCTTTTTGACACCACCCTAATTATCAACACCAAAATCCAAAACATACCCATTTCCAATGATTGGAATAATATTCATACACATCTAATTAACTTTTTCATTTCATAACAAAAAATATATAGAAAAAAAATAAAGCAATAAGCACTCAAAAGGAACTCAAACCACCACATGATCAATAACCAAAACACAAACAACAGAAACATCAAGAATCAGTGATCATGGAAAACCTTCAAGTGTGTGCAGTAGCAGCCTTTTCCTTGTCTATGAAGACACTAGCTAGTTGACTCAACAACAAATTCAGCACTAGCCTCACCCCATGGAATCTCCTCTGAATTCCTGCAATCTAAAATTATAGGAGCAACAAGGAAAGATAAATGGATATAGGGACTCCAAAAATGTAAAGACACAAAATTATGTACATATGAGATTAGCCTGCCTTACACTGTCACACAGTAACAACATGTCCTCCAAATGTGCAGAAAATGTTTGTTGTCCAGATTATGATCATTTATGTAATATATGTTGCTGCATAAACAAAAAAAGTGAGTTAATTAAGATATGTTAAAACTCCCCCAATGAATTGAGGTAATAATTTTTTTTTTCAAAAAGAATAATGAAGAAAGAGTACTTAATTAGAACCTATATTGGATTGGGATTTGTGGGTAGATACATACCTTGCACAAGCGAAAGAAAAAGGCCAAACCCACGTTTCTCCAATGAGTGATACCATGAGTGTTGCTCTTATTCACAAACTGATATAAACAAGTGCATGACATTAATCAATAAAATTCAAAGCTTAAGACAAGCTAAAACCATTTATGAATGTTATATACTGCAGAAGGAACAATCTGCATCTTCAAATAGACAGTGTATGTAGCATATAGGTAGGGACAGCTATCTCATGAGTCCTAACTCCTAAACAATGAACTATGCCATGCCACACAACAAATTAAAACAAAAGCTTGAAAAATGAACTAGCGATTCTATCATCCAAAATCATTGCATATGAGAATCAAACAAAGAAGGAAAATAATTCAGTAAGATATGCACATATTAAAAACAATAATCTGCGAAACTTAAGAAACACTCAATCACATGAACCATCTCAACAGTAGGTGCAAGCTAAATTAGATTTTTTTAAACAATTTTCTTCTACATTTTTTCATCCATAGATATAAATGCAAACTCGTCAAAATTTACTGTATGTCGCACGGAAAACATCTCCCGACAATTGCAACTTACTCATACTTTTAAAATTATATCATAAGTCTGTTAAAGTAAAGTGGAAAAATAAAAATATTAAAGTATTTTTAAATTGTATAAAATTTTATGAACTTAATTTACTTGATAGAAAATTTTAATTCAAAAGTCAGATTAATTAAATTGAATTTTCATAACAAATTATTGAATGAATTAAATATGTCATCACTTTTGTAGGACATTTCTTTTTTATTATTATTAAAATATATCATATTAAACAATTAGATAAAACTTATAATTTTACACATTTAACATATTTTTAAATTTATTAAAAATATTTAAGTTCAATAAATTAACATACATTAAATATATATTTTTATTAAAAATATTATAATAATAAATATAAATATTAATTTATATAATCCGTGCAAAACTCTGACTCCCTGCGGCAGTATTCTAATTTTATGTCAAAGGTACTTGCCGCTTATCACAAACTGACTATATGCAAAGTCAAGAATAGAAAATATACGCACCTCATCACCAATAAAAAAATAAAAGTGAATATTGACTTTTGGTTTTTTTTTTTTTATAAGGAATGAACCAAAGGAGAGGGGCGGCGAGAACTCTTTTATACACATACATGTGTACATGCACACACATATATTAATTACGCACATTGAAAATTGTTTAGCTCTATATATATACCTCTGTATATGTGCAAAATTTGTAATGGCTACGTTTTGAATGTTGACTTTTTTAAATATTTTTTTTTTGGGTGTTGAGTATATCTGTTTTGAGAAAATTAAGAGACCTAACTTAGCTAACCACTTGCAGACTAATTTGTATGTTAGTCACGTATATCTTATACAACTAAATTAGTAAAATGTAATTTGTTATATGGTAATATAAAATAGTAGTTCGAGTCCAAGTGTTTTCACAAGAATAGTTTAATTGATATAAACCGTGCAAACAAGTTTTACCCTATGTATTTGGTTCCAGACGGGGAAAAAAATAACAATTAAGAATAATATAATACAATATTATGCTAGTAGAGTTAGGCTCGTTTTAGTAAATTATATGTTTAGAGACTAAATGACTAGAGATGCATACTTCGTAGTTATTTATCAAAGATGTGCATAACTTGTTAGGTAATACAGATAACTTAGATATGAGGTATGATAAGATACTCAGACATGATATACAACTTAATTTGGCAATCCAGACATATGAAAGTGCATAATCAATATAGCATGCAAATTCTAAGGTAGTGGAGCAAACCGTTGAGCAAGAGTGACTTTTTATTTTTTGAAGTCATTACCGTCGGTTATTTTAAATATATCGCCGGTAATATTCTGAAAAGGAGTGTTGTTTCATTCCTCGAGCACTTTACCGTCTGTTATCTCCGACGGTAAGGTGGCAGCAATAAATGCGCTAGCAAACCGTTGAGCAACAGTGCCTTTTTATTTTTTGAAGTCATTACTGTCGGTTATTTTAAATGTACTGCCGGTAATATTCTTAAAAGGAGTGACGTTTCATTCCTCGTGCACTTTACCGTCTGATTTGTCCGATGGTAATGTATCAACAATAAATGCTCCAGCAAACCGTTGAGCAACAGTGCCTTTTTATTTTTCGAAGTCATTTCTGTCGGCTATTTTTACATATACCGCCGGTAATATTCTGAAAAGAAGCTCCGTTTCATTCCACGAGCACTTTACCGTGGTTATTTCACATGTCGCCGGTAACTTTCTAAAAAAGGATGACGTCTCATTTCTCGTGCACATTACCGTTGGTTATAATCGACGATATTCTAAAATAAACCCTAAACCTAAACCCTACATCCCACAATTTACCGTCGACACTGGTAACCGACGGTAATGTATATTTCACTCTTATTAAAAAATATCTTCTTATTTTCAGAAAAGGAAAATAGTGGGTCCGAGTCAAATACCGTCAACATTATCCGCCGGTAAACTTCCAGCTAATTCCGTCGGTTTCAACCGACAGTATAGAAGTTCCTGCTTTATCCCTTTCAAAGTTACCAGCGTAGTTACCGTCGGTACCGATATAGTCCCAAGGTAATGTTAAGACAAATTTCAAAATGGTGGTAGTCAACATGAGGGAGTAATAATAACGTGACGTGAGGTACTGTTATTATTTCCCCTAAGTTGACTACCACCACCTTAAATTTGTTTTTATCACTCTCTCAATTAACGTGACGTCAGCCTCCTCGGCAAAAATTAAATGAATAACACACTTTAGGCAAAAACGAATAACAAAGTCCAAGATGCATGGTGGACGTCAAGTTTGAGACCGACCATCAATTGGGCCAAACCATTATTATTCCCCCAAATGCATTACTACCACGCGCCATCTTGGAAATTGTCTTCATTCGATGCTCAATTAGCGGCGTAACGCCAGCCTGCTCGGCAAAACTTAAATTAATGACGCAGCCTTAATCGACCAAAGCCTCGCACGACGGAGGAGTATGGGGAGGATGGTGCATCTTTAGGAGGGTGGGGGAAGGGGGTTTTATAGTCATCAGTGATGACATTACCGCCGGTTACCACCGATGGTAACAGACGGTAATGAGGCGGTGACCACCATTAATGCCGTCGTTGAACGTTCTGGAAAACGTGCAATACATATTTTCGATACAACTACCGTCAGTTTATGCCGACGGTATTGCCATTTATGGCGACTTTGAACGTTTTGGAAAACGTGCAATTCATATTTTCGATACAATTACCGCCAGGTTACGACGACGGTATATTGGAAATGCGTTACGTGACATTACCGTTGGTTATGTGCGTCGGTAATGTGATTTTCCGTTGCTTCTACCGGCGGTATTAGTCACCGACGGTAATCGACTCACAAGTTCCAAGTTTTCTTTTTATTGACCCGTTTACCGTCGGATTAGTGGAATATACCAACGGTATTACCATCGGGTCGTAACCAACGGTAATATGTTGACGGTAATAGTCTCTTTTCTTGTAGTGGTGGGTGTTGAGTCAAGTAATGCTACAATTATGGATTTGGACATCAATCTATTTGTATGTGCTACCAAGGTAGATAAAGAATCTTTTTGTTTTTTCTAAATTTTTCTCTCCGTAATCACTCTGGTGTGAAGCTTAATTTCTATGCATATATGATTCTGTGTTGCTTCTAGAATTCATGGACCAGGATACTTGTTTTGTGTGTGGGTATTTGTTATTCTTTGAGCCTCGTTTGCATATTTAGATTTGTTACCGTGTCTGCAATCCAATTAAGTTTATGATTGAGCCCGTGGGGTACCCCTTTTTTGTGTGCTTTTGGTTTCAACCATGTCTAATAAATGTTAAGGTTTAGGGTTGCGAAATTGTTTATATATGAGATGAAATAAGGGAATGAAGGGATTTGATGACCTGCAGTAGTGGTGTTGAATGAACTACCGATTTAGTTGGCTTGCTATGTGGAACTATTTATAGTATTAGTAACATATAGCAATGGTTTATATTTTTGAAGGTCTTTTTTCTTTTCCTGCAATGTGCTGTTAGTGCCATCTTAAGATTAACGTGTGTGTTGCATATTGTTTGACTGTTAGTATGCTTGCCTATTTTCTTCGCTTATTATCTGACATATGGGTCAGATGAGATGATTGAATGTTTTTAAATTACCTCAATCTAGCTAGTTCTCTTGGTTCTGCTCATGAGAGTGAGGATGAGAAAGCAAGATGGAGAGAGGAACAATTTTCATGACCCCCATCGCAGAGACTATAAGAGTGGAAGTTACAATCATCACCATAGCCGTGGTTATGATAGGTTAAACTATTCATCGTCTTTTTCTCCTCTATCTCCCCTTATTATTATTCTTTTCTAAAGTGACTTATAGATTATCACTTTTCTATGCGTAGCTTCCATCTATTTATCATGTCGTATATTGGAGAGGTATATTCATTTTGTAGGCATAATGACCATGCATGATCGCAATGGAGAAACAAGCTAGGCACAGATACGGGGAACATTCAAAGAGATCCAGGGGGGAATCAAGATCATGTATTGTCTATGGTTGTGGTGCAATTTGATTTGTTGTATAGGCAATAATAATTCATGTTCTATATATCAATTAATTGGTGATTGAATTGGTTCTTAGATGAATTCTTATTTCCGTGAGGCACAGCTCTCATCTTCCCTAATCTGTGATGCTCCTTCTACTGTTGTCATGTTGTTTTCTTTGTTGCACATTCTACCAAGTGCCTTTTTTTTCCTTTTGTTGTTTTTGCTTCTCATTTTTTTATCTCTTGTTTTGTTTACATTTCCTTAATGTTTCAATTAGTGGATTATGCATTCAATCATGAGTATTATTGATAACATTGGTTATTTTATGTAGAGGATAACAGCAAAAGCTCCACTCAGTCATGAGTGGTCCGGTGAAGTTCCTATTCCCAAGAGTGAAGAGTTTATGCCTACCTTCCCTACTCAACATGTTCAAGACATGTATCTAAACTATTGGTGCAATTTTATTAGTTATATGTTTCAAATTTTAATTGCACTACATTGGACAAACTTAATGTAGGCAGTTGCCAGCCATTGTAAAATCCCTGTCAAGTCTTCATAACATGGATCGACAATGTTCATTTGATACATATGTTCATGGGGAGTGAATGAGCTATGTGTTCTTTTTTATCACATATAAGCTTTTGAAAGTTTGGTTTTAGTCTCTCATTGTCAGTTTTAGTCCCTGTAAAAATTCGAAGTTTGGTTTTAGTCCCTGTTGACGGTGGGAGAGTGACGGTGCTGACGTGTCACTTGACGTCGCTGACGGGGCGTCACACGTGGACCCTCCACGTGGTGGAGCCCATTTTTTGGGTCCAACCCAAACCCGACCCAACCCGTGTAAAAAAAATTAAAACCCAAATTACAAACCTAATCCCCACCCCCAAAATCCCCAAATCAATTTGGCCACGACCACGACCTCCCCTTCCCCCCACCGCACACCGCATCGTCTCCCACACGCCGCCGTCGCCGCCGCACAAGCCGCCGTTGCCGCAGGGGGCTGCTCTCTTCTCTCTGCTCGTGGGCTCGCGTGCGTGCTCGACCAGATCCAGCGCGCCGACCAGAGCTTCCTCTTCCTCAGCAACGGCAATCCGGCGCACCAAATCCCCTTCGGCTCCCTGCTCGTGTTGAACCGCGACGACCGGAGAATGTTTGACACGTTCGAGAACTCCGTAGCTCCGATGAGCGATTCCGACGCCGCCGCGTTCTGCTCCGAGACGAGCGTGTACCTTCCCGGGATGGATGTGACGAAAGCAGAGCTCGTAAGCGTTGTTGTTGGTGGTGGTGTTGAGAAGCTTCGAGTTTGGCGCAGACCTCAACGCCCAGGATCGCTGGAAAAACACCGTAAAATAACCTAATTCCTCTCTTTCTCTCGGTTGGTTATGAATGGAATTTTTTAGGTTTTTGATTTTTGGTGAACAGCCTCTCGCTGATGCTGAAGGGGCTAGTCGTGCATCTGTGATCGAGCTCTTGAAATCGAAGGGAGGATTGTCTTTTGTGAGTTCCATCACTTCCCGCTCTTGTTTCACTGCAACGATTGAGGGAATTTGAATGAATGAATGTGGTTTTTGGTTATGTTTGCAGGGCCAAAAATGGAAGCCATTTCGAATCGGGAAATTGACCCCGATATGGGATGGAGTGGGGGCTGTTTGCATGGGTAAAGGGGGGGCGGAGGAAGTGGGAAGAGAGGAGGAGGAGGTGGTAACGGCGACGGCGACGGTGACGATTAGGGTGGGTGTGCCATGGGCGGAGAGAAGGGTGGGTGTGCCATGGGTAGAGAGAACCATAAATTTTTTTATTTTATTTTAAAAGTAACCGGGTCGGGTCATGGGTCATTGAGTCGGGTCATGGGTTAGAATTTTTAATTCATGATTATGCCACGTGGCACGCCACATCAGCACCGTTAATGGCCACGTCAGTACCGTCACTCTCCCACCGTCAACATGGACTAAAACCAAACTTCGAATTTTACAGGGACTAAAACTGACAATGAGGGACTAAAACCAAAGTTTATAATTTTACAGAGACTAAAAACTTAATTAAGCCTAATTTTTTTGACATGAAATAAACAAAATATAATTAAAAAATAATCCATAATTAAAAAAAATATTGTTGAATTAGCGGAGGTTATGAACTGCTGCAAATGAAATGCTCAATTTCAAAACAGTGAAAATAGCGGCGGTTGGAAACCGCTGCAATCTTTTTTTCCAAAATTTAAAATGATAAATCGCCGCTAAATAAAATGGTAATTGTAATTTAATGCTTTGCGGTGGTTAACCGCCAAAATGGTCAATGCACTTGGCAACCGTTATTCCAGTGGTTGTGTGAAACTGCCATCATATGCAGCCTACGGTGGATTTAACGGCGATTATGAAACCACCGCAACATGCATTTTGAATTTCATAGATTGCTTTTTTTTTTTTTTCGTGTAGTGTAATACCATTTTTCTTCCTTAATGACATTAATTGTTTAAAAATATTTAATTACAACTCATAATTTTATTTGAAAATTTAAATTCTTTTAATTTTTTAGAATATTTTAATTTTTTTAAATCATTGTTGATTTTAAATTTTTAAAAACTTAATATCATGAATTTGTAAATTTATTTATTTGATGTAAATTTAAATCTTAAGTAAATAAATGTGTTTTCTTTTTAAAATATCATTCCTTATCTTTTTCGATTAATTGAGAAAAATGTTTAACTTCAAGGTTTTTTTTTTTATAAAAATGCATATGATTAGATTTTTTAAGTAATAGAAAAAAAAATGAATGAAATAATTTAAATAATAACTATACTTAGTATTATGATTATTACGCTTATTGACGTGTATTATTTATTTGTATAATATCTTATTACATACTAAGTGGCTAGATCTTTAAAACATTTGATTTGTTGTTATTTTATTAAAAAAAATTGAGGATGAATATTTTTGTCAATTTGCTTAGTGTTATTGTTGCTTTGTTACTTGATTTTTTGATTCGTTAACAATAAATTTGGAATAAATAAAAAATTATGAGAAAATAAGAAATATTATTTTAAATAAATTAATAAATAGATTTGTTGAGTGAATGTGATGATACACCAAATGAAGTGGCTATTGACACGGCCATAAGTAGTCATGAGTGGGGATATTTTAAAAGATTGATTTTTTTTATTCATTAACAATAAATTTGGAGTAAATAAAAAATTATGAGAAAATAAGAAAGATTATTTTAAATAAATAAATGAATGGTGGTTATGCGGGGAACGAACTCTTGATTTAATCTATTACATATAATAAAGTGAATGGAAGGAATTTTTAGTGTCCAAATTATACTATAAAAAAATACCCCTTAAAGTGTGAAGCTTTTGGGAATAGTAGTTTGTGTCTCTCTAACTATGATGCATCTTCAAAGCAGCTTTGCAATTGCTATCTTCTTTTATATATAAATTTTTTATTTTTTATAATACACATATTTTTTCATCTTCTTCCCCTACACAAACTTTTGTCTCTAATTCACGTATATGTAAATATTTAATTATATTTTTAATTTATTAAATACTTCATAGGCACAAAGTACTTGCCAAAGCTACAAGTGCTAATTAACAACTCTTTGACATATAAATGAAAGGAGGAGTCACTTAAGTTATCACTAATTATAGCGAGTTATATTTTCATAATAAATCGATTTAGCTGAAACGATATTAAATAGAGTTATAGTTCCATTGAGAAAAAAAAAAGTTATATTTCTATAAACAATAGCCCTTTTAAGGCTTTTTGACTTTTGAAGAAATTTTTTTTTACATAAGGATGATACTCATCCTAACATCATCATTACATGAGGATAATTATCCATCTTTATTTTGGTATTTTTAAAATAATTGTCCAATTTCTAAATTTAGACAATTTTAATTATTATTATTTTTTTATACTCATAGTTAATGAAAGTAGTAAAATAGAGATAAAGTAATGATTGAAAAAAATTAATAGGAGTAATTTTGTAAAGTATTACTATAGAAAAAATTTTAACTTCGAGACTTTTTAATCATTTTTTTAATACTTGTGCAAAATGGAAAGTGGACAATTATTTGAGAATGAAGATAAATCATGTCTCAAAGAGAGAATAGTTTGTGATAGCTTTCTCATTCATAAATGATATTAACTTTGTCCTCTCAGTCATGCACTCTCAACTCATGCACTTCCTTCTCTTCTTCTTGCCTCATTGCTGCTTCTCCTCGATTCTCCTTCTCCTTCTCCTATACTCTCTTTTTATTTTTATTTTTTCTCAATTTTTTCACCTATAACTTTCGTTTATTTTTTTATTATGTTCTTTACTTATTCTCCATTTATCTTTTCTTGTTCTTTATTTTTTTTGTTATTCTTCTATAATTTAAGTTGTTCTCTTTATTTTGTAATGTTTTCGTTTTAGTTAATGTTTGTTTATTAGTGTTGTAATGTTTGTTTACGAGTGTTGTACTATTTTTTTTTGTTTCTATGTAGTATAATGTTTCTTCATATATGTTGTACTAATTTTTGTTTATTTTTTCGTTTCTTTATGTTATTTTATATGTGGTATAATGTTTGTTCATACATGGTGCAATATTTGTTTATTTTTTGTTTATATATGGTATAATGTTTGTTCATTTGTGATGTAATGCTTGTTTATGTATGTTGTAATGTTTGTTTACGAGAGTTGTAATATTTGTTTATGTGTTGTAATGTTTGTTTATTTTTTCATTTTTGTGTGGTATAATGTTTGTTCATTTGTGATGTAATATTTATTTATGTCTGTTGTAATGTTTGTTTATGAGAGAGTATGCGATCGAGCAAGAGTGTGTAACATTTATTTTTATATTCGATAATGTTTATTTATTTGTTTTATAATGCTTGTTCATTTGTTTTGTAATGTATGTTTAGGAGAGACCGCGTATATATGCGTGCATTTTAAGTGTGAGTGGAGTGTAAGAGAGAGTGTGATAGTTACACTTCTTGAGTTAATTCGATGCGAGTCCCGTTTTATTTTTCTTTCTGTATGTGAAAATATTTGTTCATCTTTTCATATACGTTGGCTATACCAGTGGCAACTATTCCGATGCACACCTAGCACTATTGTTAATTAATTCATTAGTAGTGTTGACATTAATGAATCAAATAATTTATTTCAATTTTGTTTAGAAAAAATAGTAACAATTCTGTGTGGTTTATCAATTAAGATTCGTCACTAACCCAAGACTTATTTGTTGCGTGCGAAAAACCATTTCAACAAACCACAAGAAAGTCAATTAAGAATGGACACTAATAATTAATGTTCCTCCTCTAGTATAAGATTAGAATGTCAAATGATTTTATTTCTTATTAATTGGTTCAATCTAATTACATGCCCTCCAATCACTTTCGTAATCTTAATAAACCATCATAATTAAAAAACAATTAGAAGATTAAACCTGTGTTGTCAACGTTTGGAAATAAAAAAGAACGTCAGCGGATAAAGAAGTCTCAACAAGGTTTTGTGAATTATTAAAAGAATTAATTTTTATGCACTGATAGCGTGAAATAATTTTACTCAGTTATTCAATTATGTGGTGTTATATAAAAGAGTTTTGAAATAGTGAATGTAATATTTAATTATTTTTATTTATATGATAATATATGATTGGATGAGAGCGATTCTTTTACACTAATCTCATTGTTAAATGGATAAAGTTTTATATTAGCAAAATCTGTTTGCGCCACTAACGGCATGATTTGCAAGTTTGTTCATGTACTTTGATAAAATAAAATCTAGGTCCACCGCCTTTACATTAATTATAATTTTAATTATTGTTTACAGGATTAGTTCAACTTTGTAAGGATATATAGAAACACTTCCTTTCAAATGTCTTAAAATTGGGTAGAACCAAATTAACCCCAAAAGTGTATTTATGGGAATGGGTTGCTTAAGTCCAAATAAAAGTTATCTTGATAATATCTTTCAGTAACATATCATTTAACATGCACTCATCATATTCGAGATTAGACATCTGCAGCGTAAGGTTACACGATTAGATATTTTGATCATACACGATTAGATATTTTGATCTTAACATCTGGAATGACGTGTTCTTTCTACTCTATGTGATCCTTTGTGCAATCTAAGCTCCTTCTGATTTGGGCAACCTAGAGGCGGACTTGCAAGACACTCTAATGCTTTAATTAGTCACATAATATAGTGAAGTGTCTATGGAACAGACAGTATACTTGTGCAGTGTGTTGGTCATTCCATTATTTAGCCTGGGCATTGTGGCTAGTTGGCGAGGTTATTGGGGTGCTACCCACCATCCTATAGCTTCCCATGATCATCCAGTATGAGTTTGAGTGAGAGAGTGAGGAGGGAGTGAGCACTCATTTGAGCGAGACTGGTGTGAATAGACTCCACGTGTCTTCGTGCGTACTAGCAAGTTAGAGTCGAGTCTCTCAGGATATTGGGTCGATTCTCAGGCCCACACTGTTGAGAAAAACACAACTTTTCCCCTTGTGGAACCTGCCTATGAAAAATAAAAAAATAAAATGAAACAATAACACAACACCAAAATTAACATGAAAACTCCAAAACTAGAGAAAAAACCACGATCGTTGTCCAAAGACACCAAGAGAAAAACACTGTGTGAAACTTTTTACAGCACGTAGACTTCTCTCTCAACCATCCCACGACCCCAATATACCCACACTCTCCAAAGCTAATATCTAACCCAATCTCACAACACTCTTATACAATAGTAGAAAAAGACAGAAGTAAGTCAGATACAAGCTTAAAGTGTTTCTAACTGATGTGAGTTGAAATGAAGAATTTGACTACTTATTTATAGTCTTGGCCTCCTTATCCCCTTGCACTTTTTGGCGATGTGAGACTTTTTCAATGTGTATTATTTCAATCAACTATGACAATCTCCACCTTGATTAAAATAAACACATCTTTAGCTTTCATTGTCTACACCGACAAGCATAGTTCAAAAATAAATATCATAATCCATCGTAAAGAGTATACTCACTTGTAATGGGTCATTCCAAGAATTTCATTAGCACAAATGTCAAAAAATCTTGCTGAAAATTTATGGCACAATTTTCATATTGGCTTTCTCTGAAAGTTCTTTATCCTTTGACACAATCCCACCACACACCTTGCATCAATGCCAACTAATGCATGTGTGCAATTGTGGATCCTGCTAGCAAAACTTATCCTTTCCATGACATTGCAAAAATTCCATGAGGATACACCTCTCATCTTCTAGAGAAGTTCACCTGCTCTCCCATGATGAGAAAGACATTGCTAGTTGACTGATAACCTTTCTTTGATATTGTTCCACCTGGACAATTTTCTCCTTTAACTCCATGTGTACTCCTGATTGTATCGACACATCCTTGACTTGTATTTGCCACAAGCCAAAATTTATTCTTCCATCAAATTTCTCTATGTCAAACTTCACAGCAGCAGTTGAAAAACTTGACATTACAACTGTATACTGCAATAGTGTAGATTGTAATTTGTACACCAAGGAGGTTCCCAAGAAAGAGAGGTGGGTAACAATGGACACTCTTAAATACCAAGTCTTTCCTTAGTCAGAACCTTTCCAAAATAACACTCTCACAATATCACACTTCCTTCCAGCAACCCTAGCAACCAAGCAACCAAGGATAATTCTTTTTTGATGTGGAAGATCAAACAATGTTGCAATCACAAAGCATACTAAGAATTTCTCCTATCAAACCATAAGCTCTTGATACCTGTTGTTGGGAAAAAAAAAAACATTATTTTTCCCCTTGCGAAACCTACTTATGAAGAATAGAAAAACAAAATGGAACAATAATACAATGCCAGAATTAACGAAGAAACTCCAAAATCAGAGAAGAAACCACAATTGTTGTCCAAATACAACAAGATAAAAACACCATGTGAAAATTTTTACAACACGCAGATGTCTCTATCAACCACCTCATGGCCCCAGTACACCTGCACTGTCCAAAGCTAATATCTAACACAACCTCACAACACTCTAATACAAGAGTAGAAAAAGAAATGCGTAAATCAGATACAAGCTTAAAGTGTTTCTGACTAGTGTGAGTTGAAATGAAGAACTTGACTCCTTATTTATAGACTTGGCCTCCTTCCCCCTTGCACTTTTGGGCGATGTGAGACTTTTTCAATGTGTATTATTTCAATCAACTATAACAATTTATGTGGAAGATTTTGGGCGACCCAAAGGCAGACCTACAAGGCACTCTGACACTCTAGTTAGTCACATAGTACAGTGAAGTGTCTATGGAAGACAACATACATGTGCAATGTGTTGGTCACCCCATTATTTAGCCTAGCCATTGTGGCTAGTTGGCAAGGTTAGTGCTACCCACCATCCAGTAGCTTTCCATGATCATCCTAGTATGAGTTTGAGAAGGACAGTGTGGAGGGAGCGTGCATTCACCTGAGTGAGGCTGGCGTAAATAGACTCCATGTGTATCTGTGCGTACTAGCAAGTTAGAGTCGAGTCTCTAAGGATATTGGACCGGTTTTTGGGCCAAGATTACTAGTTGAGTACAATAGCCAATATCATCTTGAAATCGAGTTAGTTTAACTCAACTCTGAATACTAACTCACGGAGGAGGGTTGTCCAAACTCTATAAAATTATTTTGGTCATATACTTAAGTAATGTAAAACTTAACACAACCCTCTAATTACACCCATGATTAAATATCTAGAGCGTAAAATTCATTTATAAGATTATATATTTGTAGGTGGTCCAACCATATTGAACACCTGATAGATTACGTCATCTTAAAGTTGATTAGTCTAACTCATCCATAACAACAAATTATTAGGAGGTTGCTCAAACTCTTATAAAAATTATCTTGATCCTATCTTAAAGCAATATGAGACTTAACAAAACCTATAAGACCAACTTCACATCCATTTTCTTATTAAAAAATGGTACAATTGATTGCAAATGCAAACATTTTAGTATTGGTTGGGTTGTTGTGTATAATAACAGAAAACAAATATATTTAAGATAGGGTAATTGATCAAAGCTTGTTAATCGGATTGTGACTTGATTTTATTACCTTGATGTGTAGAATGTTTCTTTTTTAAAGGAAGAAGCTTTTAATGGTCTCGACAACTCCTAATTCCACATCATGCAAGAAATTGATTTAATAGTAATTTTTAAACACTATAAGTCACCATCGCTTTGAATTATGCTAGAAGTTCCACTTGCATGATATCGTATCATGATTTTGTAATTAGAGCCTTAGTTGATTGAGATGCCCATCATTACATGGGATAACACGATGTTAATCAGTAGCCTCTCTGATTTAAAATAATTTTTTTTTCATATATATAATTTAGAGTTTTAGAATATATGTCCGATTCATATCTCAAGATATATAATTTTTTTTTTAATAATGCTTGTGTAGTGATAACAACATGTAATTTTCATCAAAGAGAGTGTTATATGGTAAAGAGTAGTAGCTCAAATGATACCTCTCTTGATATTAAGCTAAGGAATAGTGCATTTGATTCCTCAAAAGGAGGAAAAAAATTAAAAAAATGAATCTACAATCGATGATCTCTATCTCAAAGGTTAAGATAGAGTGAAAAATCACTTAATATGATAGTTTGTGTGCTTTAAGCTTGTGAGATGGAGTATACTATTTGATTCAGACTGCTATTGTGTCTGCTAGAGTTTACATGCTATTCCAATGGGTCTATGGTGCAAAACCGAACAAACATCCTGGTATGAAACAAATGAAATATATATAGAAAAAATAAGTCAACATTTCATTTTGCTCTTTGCTAATTACTTTTATTTAATTAGTTTACAATTCATTTACCAATTACCACTTGAATTTAATTTAGATCAACAAATTAAAATATTTTGGGAATTGTCGTGGATGCTTGAAAATATGACGATCAGGTAAGACGATTACCAAGGATTTAAGCCATTAAGCTAGAACGTGGATACTATTTTTAAGATTGCGTTTGATTGTTAAGACATGACATGAAGACACAAAATTCTATTTAGTTATTGAGACAGGTACAAAAACTTGTGTTTCAGGACAGAAAATTAGTGTATTTTTTGTACCTCTGTTTTGCTGAGACACGGAGATAAGACTTGGAGACACAACCTTTTAGATTAGGATTATGTGTTTTTGTTTCTATTAAATTAATGCAATAAGGGTATTTTAAATCATTTGGAGTATATTTTTTGTATTGTCTCTAAGAAACTAAACAAGATATAGATACAAATAAGTGTCTTATACATGGTCACCAAATAGAATACAAAACTGACTTTTATCTTATTTTTTATGTCTATGTCTTCATGTCTTTATATTTTCGTTATGTCATAACAATTAAAATATGTACTTGAAGACTTCTCATTAAAAAAAAAAAACCAAATCAACACACAACTCAACCTTTACATTACACAGTCATATCTTTACTTTATCCGTATTTTTATCATATCTTTCATTTAGCTTTCAGTTAATTTATCTTTTAAGCAATTTACATTCCTTTATCACTTTTATGCAATGTACTTTCGAGCATTAAGTTGTAGAACTTATAATACGCTCTTAGTGAAACACCACATTTACATTCTATCACTATAAACTCAGAACATGGATGCAAATTAAAACCAACTGCCCGCAGCAGGATACAAGCAAGAATATAAGAGAATAAGGCCTCGTTTGTACTTAGTACATCGTGTAGGATAAAATCTAATAGTATTAGACATGATAATATAGTATAAGAAATACATTATATAAATTATATAATATTATGTGTTTAATACGCCGCATATAAGTATATGATTTTATTCTATTCAATTTACGTAGTATAAATTTATAATTAATATTGAAACAAAACAAATAAAAAACAAACATTTTCTGAATCATAATCTCTCATGATTATTTGAAAAAAAATCAGATAAACTTAAAATAATATTCAACACTTACCAAACAAATTATTGTAAAAGACAAACTTTTTCACCAAAATCGAAAAGGATTTATCATAGAGCTTAAAAACAAATTATCCAAAACAAAGTTCACAATTTTTACATAAACTTAAATCAAGAAAGAAAAAGTTATTTTTCCTCTAAAATGATTTTTTATTTCTTTCAGCCAAATTGATAATTGAAAAAGAAAATGAACATGAGGTTTGTGAATAGTTTTTTAATTGATATGTGCAGAGAATTTCTTGTTCTATGTGCTTTGAATTACCAAAAGGTATTGAATTTAAAGAAGAGACAAAAACAAAGACAATAGTCGGGAGAGAAAGAGAGAGGAAAAGATAATGCAATGATGATGATTGATGATCATACGATGATGACAAGGGAAAGATGAGGTAAGTAAAAATAATTTAATACTGAGTAAAAGAAATAATATTATTAGGTCTCTAATCAGGCCTCAGGATACATGATAAGTTAATACGACAATCATAGCATAAAAATGCATAAGACTGTATAAGGTTATACTATCCTATATTACACCATACATATAATAAAAACTAATTTTGTAATATTAATTAATATTATCAGATCTTATACAACGTAACAAATGGAACTTAATATTTTAATATTTACTAGTAGAGATTTTGGTGTACATCCAAGTCATTTGTTCACTTATATGTAACTAGGGAGTTGTGAATACCATGAAGAAGACTAAAAAAAATGTGTTAATAAAAATTTAACTTGTGGGTCAACTCAAAAATGGCCCACTAAAAAATGGGCTAACATTTTACTGATCCAAAATTAATATAGTTCGAGATGGCCTGACTCGATAATAGCCCAACCTAAAGTAGCTTGGTCTAAATGGATTGGGATGACCCATTTTAATAGCTCTAATCATATACATTTATACCGGTATTGTATTCTAATCAAAGCAAAAACAATATGACGAGAAAAAAGATGAAACAATAGAAAAAGAAAATTTAAAAATTGAAAAAATAGAAAATATGACCACTTTACATCAGTAAATTAAGCGAGGGTCCTTGAAATAATAATAATAATAATAATAATAATAAATCTTTTATATGAATCTCTCAACCTTAAATTTTAAACCTAAATATTCAATTTATAGCTCATAAGAGGATAACAGTCATTTGCAAAGACATGTTTCATAGAAAACCTATTAATGAATAATTTCTCAACTAATTTCCCTTCAATTTATTCCTAAACATGTGACATGAATTCTCACAAATTTTATCAGTAATGTTTGTATTGGTAGGCCAATCAAAGATGCCAAGACATCAGGAGTTCCAAAATAATTCAATTTAGCCACCTATAACCACATGCAACACAAGCCATATCAATTAATGGTGATTTTTTGAAATTGTGATTTTTTTAATTATACAAATATATGATAATTATATTTGAATTAAAAAGCCTTTTTTTTCAAATGAATTAAAATAAACACCCCAAATTACTTCTTTATCTTTAAAAAAACCCAATTTACTTTTAGATTTAATAGATTTTAGACACTTAATAATTTAAATAAAAAACATAAAGAAGGTTTAGTGGCAGACAGTTGCTGTGGTAAGGATCATAACGTCAACAGAAACATTTTTAAGGAAGTGATGATATCATAATTTTTTTGTTTTATCCTTTTAATTGAATCTCCAAAATTCCACGTCAAACAAAAAAATCTTCAATATTCCAACCCTATTTCCTTGAAGAGTTATGCTACTTTAATAACTCAAATATGTTAAACAACAATCACACTAGTAATAATATGAGGTAACATATCTTTACTACTATATAATGTTATTGAAGTGTTTTAGTTATTTTAGTCACATTTATTATTTCTCCTAAGAATACTTTTCACTTTTTTTATTTAGAGTACAAAAATACTCACCCTTTAATTAGTCATCCTCATTATTCCAACACCAATTTATAATTGACCATTCACTAAGTACAATTTTAGAGATTATGTTGTTTATCATGTAAAAAAAATCAAAACTGTCTTATGAGTAATTTCCTACGTTGCAAGCACGCAGGGCCCACCCCTAGTAAAAAAGAAAAGATGAGTACTATAAAGCTTTTTTCTATTAACAAAATTATAAAATGCATTGCTGTCACAATGCTCAAGATAAAACATTAAATATTAATCTCTCCTCCACCATAAAAATATATTTATTCATATAATAGAGATATTTATCATTTATTTAATAACTTGTCAATACATGCATGGCTTGTGAGAGTGATTGTTGTTTCTCAATGCCATTCGAGTATCATTAATTTCTCTCCCTTTAATATTTGTGATTATTACTACAACAAAATTCCAAATTCCAAAAAAATCCAAACCAGCCGCTATTTAAACCCCACAAAGGCCATACCCTCACCTGCACCAAACAACCATAGACACACTATATTTCAAAACCAAGTGACCTTACAAAAAAAAAATAAAAAAATCCATAACCGTTTCTCTGTTCACCGGTTACCGGCAAACATGATAGCTTACCTTGAGCACTTCGTTCACGGAAACGACGCCGAATCGACGAGGCCAGATGACACCGGCGACGACATCGTTTCCTCCCTCGACGGCCTCGACGTCACCGCCGCCACCGCCTTCGCCGGGAAGGACTTCGGCGGCACGAAATTCTCCCAGCCGCTGGCCCTCATCCGTCCTACCTCCGCCGGTGACGTAGCCAGGGCGGTGAGAGCGGCGGCGGTGACGGCGAGCCTCACGGTGGCGGCACGCGGCAACGGCCACTCCGTCAACGGCCAGGCCATGGCGCACAGGGGCCTCGTCCTCGACATGCGCGCCATGGAAAGCCACTGTTTTCGTGCCACGTGTCCCGGCGGTTACGAAACCGGTTTCGGTGGTGGTTCAAATTCACTACCATACGTCGACGTTTCGGGGGGGGCATTATGGGAAGACGTGCTGAAACGGTGCGTTTCGGAGTTCGGGTTGGCGCCGAGGTCGTGGACGGATTATTTGGGGCTAACGGTTGGGGGGACGCTGTCTAACGGCGGCGTTAGCGGGCAGGCGTTCCGTTACGGGCCGCAGACGGCGAACGTGACGGAGCTGGAGGTGGTTACGGGGAAGGGCGAAACGGTAATTTGCAACGAAACGCAGAATTCGGAGCTTTTCTTCGGGGCGCTTGGTGGTCTTGGACAGTTCGGTATCATCACTAGAGCCAGGGTCGTGCTTCAACAAGCACCAGATATGGTATGGTGATTCTTTTTTATTTTCTTCTTTTTTTTTTACAGCAAAAATATGTTACCAATTTTTTTTCTTCAAAATTTGGCTTCATTTAAAAATAGAATTATTCATTAGAAAATTGGATTTTTTTTAAAAAAATAATTATATTGAGGTTAAAATTGGACTTTAACCATTGAAGTTTTTAAGGTTTGATTTTTCATAAAGGTCTTTCTGCTCTTCAAACTTTTTTTTACTAAAAATTTGCAATTTTTTTTCTCGATGTGTTTAGTAGCAAACGTAAGACTTTTTTTAGAGCGAGTTTGTATAGATTATTAACATTCATTTTTAAAAATTTTCACCGACTCATGTGTTACCATATTAATAAATTAATAATTGAGTCTTGTATATACTATTTTAAAAATATCTTGTATAACACATATAAGTATAACTAGATGACAGGGGTAAAAGTTCAAAACTCTTTTAGAAATGTATGATAATTAAAAATAACAAATTAATTGTGATGCACATTTAAAACGTTTTACACAAATGCTTAACTATTTATTTTATCCAAATAAAATTGTTTCTTTTAATGGGAACAAATAAAATTGTTTTATTCTCGTACCTTTTACTATAAAAGTCAGGTTCTGTGCCAAAATGTTTTATACATTTTTCCTTATGTGTAAGTATGTAAATCTTTTTTCTTTTTTTAACGTTATTGAAGATTTTTTTATATCAACAATAAATTGAATTTTTTAAAACAATGATTAATATTTTCTTTTACTTGAAATGATTAATAGTAATTAAATGATGCATGAAGGACCCGTTTGCGGGACGTAATTGTGGAATTTTATATTTTGTTTTTTTTTGTGATTTTCTTACGTTGTTGTTGTGATTAGGTGAAGTGGATAAGGATAGTGTACTCGGAATTTGAGGACTTCACTAGGGACGCAGAGTGGCTGGTAACTCGCAGAGAAGGCGACGGTTTTGACTACGTGGAAGGCTTCGTTGTGGTTAACAATGATGACCCTTGCAGCGGCTGGCCCACCGTACCCATTTACCCGACCCAACGGTTCGACCCGGTTCACGTCCCTCCAAACGCTGGACCCGTCCTCTATTGCCTAGAACTCGCCCTACACTACCGTAACACGGACCACCTTTCCCATGTTGACATGGTAATAACTATATATTGAAATATGCAACTTTAAGGCTATGTTTGGCTTGTATTTTTCACTCCTATTTTTAGATTTTTTTAATTATTTTTTTTAAAGATTTTGTGAAGAAAATATTAATTAATCACTTAGTATATGTTTAGTTTCATGTGAGGATACAAAATTGATTCATCAGTTATTAAAAGTGAAAATTTTCACTTATAGAGTTCTAAAATTATTTTTAAATGTTTTCACGTGAAAATTAAACATGATATAAAAATAAAGTATTTAATTTGTCTTATATTTTAAAATAGTCTTATTTGATCATGTTAAAAAAAAAAACACAAACATTTAAATTAAATCGTACTAATTTTAAGATTTCACTTATCTAAATTTTTTTTTATATATTTCTCTCTGTTAACATAATTAAATATGACTATTTTAAATATTAGAAGATCCATTCTAAAAAAATAAACCAATTTTTTTTATTTTATTGTTTCCTTCACAATTTCTTTTAAATATTAAATGCAAAAAATAAAAACATGAAAGATAAACTCAAATCAAACCAAACGCCCCTAATTTAGTTGCTTTCTATCTACGTGTCTCCCTCGCTTTAGCGTGATATGCTTTTCACTAGTGGCTATTTGGGCTATTAAACCGTTTTTTGGGGCCCTACGGGTCGGGCACAGTGTCCGCCGGCAGGGCACGTAGTCCCTAATGATGATAAGTGTTGACCTAGGAAGTGGGGGCGCTTACTTTAATGAAAGACTCGACCAATAGCCAAAGAAAACAGAATGATGATAATAATAATAAAATAATTAAAAGTGTGATTGAATAGCTTAAACTACTCGGTAGAATTAAAAAAGCTATTCGATATTTACTTTTTTAAAATAAAATATTTTGTTTTACTTTGTAATTTTAACGACTAATTTTGATGTAGTGCTATCCTATTACGTGTGATTATATATGTGATATTTTTGAGATAATAATTATTAGAATCAAATATTTTTATACAATTTATTATATATATACACAAAAAAAGTTAATATAATATTAAAATTAAATCTATATAAAACTTAGCATTATTTTTGAGTTTTTTACTCTTTTACCCTCAATAGAGGAACTAATTATCAAAATACTCCCGTTTCAAAACATATTACTTAATTACCACCGTTGGAGCTGACGTGGACTCCGCGGACCGCGTGGACGACCACGTCAGATTTGCCAACGCGGTAGGTGAATGTGGTTAAATTCGCCAACGCAATAGGCGAATTCAACATGAATTCGCGAACCGTGTTGGCGAATTCCAACCCCCGTAGCCTATATGTTTATCTTTCCCTCCTCATTCCGCACCACTCCTCTCATTTTCCCAAATTTCACTTATTTCTCTAAAAATTTTATCTCTCTAAAATTCCAGAGCTTCTGCTCTTGCATCCTTGCTGACCACCTGTCCCGGTCGCCCTCAATTCCAATTTGTACATCAATTTTGTAAGTTTTAATTTACGAAACATTATTAATTCTATTAGTCCAATTAATAATTTTTTGAAATTGAGTATGTAAATGTCTACTTAATTAGTTTGTTGAGAAATTTATAGTAGATTACTAATAATGTTTAGTTAATAATGTTTACTTGATTGGTTAATTGCAGAGTTCAATTAATAATGATTACTTGATTAGTTCAATTATAGTAGATTATTGTATAGAGTAAAATAATATTGTATGTTGTTTGTAAAATAATATAGTTCAAAATAATATTGTATATTACAATCTACACCAATGTATCATCAATTATCACTGACACAAACAACATACAATATTATTTTACAAAGAATTCGCCTACCGCGTTGGCGAATCTGACGTGGCCGTCCACGCGGTCCGCGGAGTCCACGTCAGCTCAAACGATGGTAGTTAAGTAATATGTTTCAAAACGGGGTATTTTAGTAATTAGTCCATGTATTAAAGGTAAAAGAATAAAAAACTTATCATTTTCATAAGTTAGTCAAAGGCTAAAAGCCAGAAAAAAATATAAATTCTAGTGACTCAGTTTTTTTTAAAAGAATAAATAGTTTATTAATTTAACTAATAGTGAAGACTCAATACTTAATACGTGGGTCCCTAAGTAAAAAAGTCAATATACAAAGAGTTCACCTACACGTGTACGATTTGCCACAGCATAACGTCACATTCTAACAAATAAATCTATTTTCTTCTTATTAGTTTCTAGTTTTACTCGTTATTTAATTTTATTATTTATATTTGTTTTTCTTTGTTGTCATAATTTTCTTCTCCCTCTTGCCTAGTTTGAAAATGCCAATGGTTCGTGAACTGAAAACTGACCTTTCGGTCGTAACGTATCTTCCATTGGATTTTCTGACACCTCACTTTTTCCTTACAAGCTTCAGAGCTTCTTAGGTTTCTTTGCCGAAATTACTGAATGGAACTGTAGCAGTCTCGCTTGATACCTTAGCGTAAAAGGGCAATATAGGGATTTCGTTGTGATCAAGGTTAAAATGGTCATATTACAGCAGCCGGGTGGTACATATGCTTCTGATCATTGAGATCTCGCTTACGTTGCGGTCCCCACTCCGTTCCGGAAATGGCCAAAATGCCATCATTTCTGGAATGTGGTAAAAAAACGTATATGAATTTGTGCCAATAACGTAAATACCCTCCTCTATTACCCCAAATTATAATTTAGAGGTTATAAAAATTTTAGTTTTAACATTATATGAAATAATGGTTGAGTTGAATATCCCAAAGCCTTTTTTAATCTCTTAAATTATGATTTAAAATATAAAGTTACCTTTTTTCATTATACACACATGTATAATTCATTCAAGAGAATAATTAAAAGAAAAATCACGTTGTCATTTAGTTACATATACTACTAAATGTAAGAATTTTGAAGGTGGCTTAAGTTTTTGGCTTACAAATTCACTTACACATCTCAATCATATATTTGTCACAATCTCCATTTAAAATTAAAGAAATAAATAAAAATTATAATAAATTTATGATTAAGATGTGTAGATGAATTTGTAAGAAAAAAACTTAGGTCTCCCAATTAATTCTCTTTTGATACAGTTGATAAATGAGTTAAATACTTATGTTACTCACGTAGGAATATGTAATTGAATAATGACAAATGGCAATGCATTAGATTAAATCATTTATAAATTATNAAAAAAAAAATCAAACAGACCCAATATTAATCTGATGGTTGATGGTCTCTCACTTTCATATTTTATGATTAACTTCATTTTAGAAGATAGAAATTCATTTTTTGTTATATTAGTTTAGTTGAAATATTCTGAATTTTAGCATCTTTATTATTTTTTTTGCCAAGTCATGAATATCTTCGGTTGCCACTCATCCTTGTGGTACGTAATGTTGAACTATGATATTGCTTATTTGTCTTAGACGAATGAGAAGGGACAATTTTTATTTTTTCATGAACTTGAAATTAAAAATGTATTAATAATAAATAAATTAGAAATTAAAATATAAAATAGGTTCATAAAAAAAGATAGATAAAGTAAAAGAATGGAAGGATTGTCATAATTTACTCTCTTTTATGTTTACTAAATGATGCTCTATATAGTATTTATAACATTGATTTATTTTTCTCCGATGCATTTTTTGTTTTAAATGTTATATGGAGTCCGAATTCTTTTATTCTATGAAGAACAAAATATTTCTTATCACTAACTCTATCCATTCACATACATAAAATGGATCATCTCAAATGAATTTGTTGTTATGTGACATTAAATGTAATTTTTTATTATTAATTTATTGTTGTTTATGTCATGTAGATGCCTTACATCCTTTGTCAATAGTAAGATATCACATTTAACACGTATGACAAAAAGGATCTGCTCCGTTTGCATGCCGCAAGGACTAGACACGTGTAAATTAAGCAGAGTTAGTAAAGTTTGTTTAATTCTATTATAAGTGACTGATAAGCTAGTTAGTTATTTATGGTTATACATCAGCTATTATATTGTGCCGTGGAGAGTGGTGGAGACTCGTATAAACTCTACTCATGTATCATGTATGTAATAATGCACTTGTTGTAATTCAAATTCATTTCTCAATCAAATGATCATTCATTCCGAACCTATATGTTGAACATTGTCATCCACGCTCGAATCACTATTTTCTGCTGCATGCATGACCAACTCTGCCAGCTGGGTTATTTGGATTCCTCTCTCTTTCACAGTAGGACGTCGTGTACACAACACAGTCCTTTGCCATAAAGTTCGTTGCCAGTATACCCGAAATGAAACGAAGATTGTTGCCTAATAATAGAATAGGGGTTTTAGTTGTGTGTGCAAGCTGCATTATGCATGATATGATATGATACAATACAACAATGAAACATTTTTGAGAGAGGCATTTCAATTTATATCCATCAGGAATTAGGGATTTTGGATATCATCGCATTATCAATGGCTTACACGCGGTTCCTCTAGAGAAGAGGGAACCTGCAGGCAGGGTGGCTGTGGAGGCTGTAGTACTTACGCCATTGATTTAAACCTAAACATTTCAGCTTTTTGATATTTTCTAGCCATCTGGCTGAAGAATTAATATGGATACTAGAGTTACTTTGTGGTGTGTTTTTGGACTTTCATGATGCATATAGATAGATAGATATATGCTGCTGGTTACTCATGCATATCCTGAAATACACGATGTCATTTTAGATGGGAGTGCATCTTATTCATAGCAAATAATTCCTGAATTGCAGTCTCGGCTTCAGTTTAGTCGGAATTTAGGGTTGACAGATCATGCTAATCAAGATTGTTCTTCCACGGTGCACTTGTTACATTGTGAAGTACATGATCATGATCGATGTTATGGGATTCAATTGTCCAACGGCTTGTTTATTCATATTTCATCAATTGTCCAATGACTTGTAACAAAAGTCTTCACTTTGTTTCAGGTGGGCATCCATAGTTTTGACGGCCCTCTTGATGAAAAGCGCAACAGTTCCATTCTTAATAAATAAGTCCGTGGCCAAGGGCATACCTTCTAAGTATAGAGTATGTTTCCCTGCCTGTAGTTTCATTAATTCACTCATCTTTGTCTCTTGCTTAAATAAAATTAAAAAAAAAAAATAGAAAATGGTACTGGCAATTACTCTTTCCTGTTCTTTCCTCCTTCATATGTGTCCTGAATCCTGATTGAAGTGGACAAAATTTAAACACTTGGAGGGAGGGTTCTGTTCTCTCTTTTCCTTTTTCTGTTTTTTGCAAATTTTCCCTAGCTTGCTGTAGCTGTTACATCAGTAGTGACCAATGAACTTTTTCTATGTTCTAATCAATTGTGCTTCCTAAGCTTTCTGTTTCAGTGTTACAGGCTTACAGCTAGAGCCGCACAAATTACAGCACGGTGTGATGGAATACAAGGATGATGGTGGATGTTGTCCATAGCAGTTACATTCATATGCAAGTGTGGTGTACGCTGATGAAAACCTCGAGTTCTATTGCCTTGTAGTTTTTGTATCTGAAAATTCTAGTTTGAATTGATAAATCTCCTCAAGATTTAATTAGTTTGTTCACCTGTTGAGTATCAGACATGGTGTTCTATGTCTTGGGTCAAAATTTGGGGATCAAAATAAACAAATCTAGTTTACTTAGCTCCTTTGCTAACTCTTCTGACTAAATTCGTTTGTACAAGAGGAAATAGAGGACTAAGATAGTAAACAAAAGGGGAGGAAAAAGATTGAAGAGAGCAAAAGGAAAAAGATAATTAAAAAAAGAAAAAAGAGAGAAAAAATACAAACCAAATTTAAGTAATTTCAGGAAGGCCATGTTAGCCACCATTCAGGCACAACTTTTTCTTTGATCACAATAACATGCATTTCAGGCTACAGATCTCGATGCAGCTATAATCAAGAAGCTATGGATCGAAGGGGTGAGTGGTTTCTCAGTTTGTTCGTAAAAGACCTCCTTGACATTCTATTCACGGTTTCCTTTATTCTATCCATGCTAATCTTCAACGTTTGATCCTCCCAATCTGATTTAACTACTACATTCAGTATGGAATGATTCAGTTGAGAAATCTTAGCAGGGACTCGTGATTTCCATACATGAAATCAGTTAAGAATCAGTGTTCTGTGTCAATTTTATGGACTGGTATTCTCGCCTAATGTGCTTTTGGGATGTTCATTAAATGGAAAATGTTGCAATCGAAGACATGCAGAATTAGATATTTAAACATTTTGTTAGCAGTGTGATCATTGAATATATGTTAGACGACTAGTTATTATTAATATTTAAGAGATTTTTTATCGAAAAAATAAAAGAACTTAATGCAGCCGGTTTGTGGCTCCCAGGAACCCATTGTTTGAAGCATTAAATTGAACTTCATGGATCTCATGTTTCATTAGATGTCATTGTCTCTCTGTGGTTTTGATGATGCAGATATATTCCTCTTGCATGGAAGCTATTATTTGTTCAAAATACTATCTTTATCGCTTCTTATTTTGCGGTAAGCTGACTCTTAATTTGATAATCTCCCTACTTGCAAGAGTTTGAGGAACCTTTCAATTCACACATTTTGTTTGTTTAATGATAGATAACAAACATGGCTGAGAAAATGCCCTCGTTCAAGCATGGTGGGCTCAAAAGACCCACACAAAATTTAGTATAATAGGAGATAAAAACAATCTAAAGTTACCAAATGAACAATCACAATTTGTGGAATAAGCGGCTGAAGTCGCATTAAAAACATAACATAAAATAATATTCAACAAATATTAGAACAAGCCAAAAGTATCTCCAAAGCAAATCGGCAACATTGTTGTACGTGATGTTGTTCGTTGTGTTATATACTATGTCTCACTCTAACGCGATATACATATAATAGTAATAATTAGGAGTTCAAGTCCTTAATAAATTAAAATCAAATCTGTTTTGATTTTCTTTTTCCTTTTTTTTATATAAGATAATAATAGATAAGATAATAAATAAGATAAGTGTTGAACCCAATTTAATAGAGTTCTAACACAACAAACTCTACCGTCGAATCAAGTGGGGGCAATTGTCAAACTAGCAATAAATCAACAAGCTTCGAACTTCCTTCATGGTAAACTCTTAGTCATTATGTCTGAACCATTATCACCTGTGTGAACCTTTTCAAGCTCCATCATCTTAGAATCCAGAACATCACGTATCCAATGATACTGAACATCAATATGCTTAGATCTACCATGGAAAGTAGAATTCTTTCCAAGATGTATTCGCAAAATAAGATATACTTTTGTTTAGTAAAACCAAGTTCTTGCATAAATTTCTTCATCCAAAGCAACTCTTTACAAGCTTCAGTAATAGCAATGAACTCAGCCTTAGTTGTGGACAATGCACGACACATTTGCAACTTAGATTATCAAGCCACAGCTCCCCCTGCAAAGATGATCAAATAACTAGAAGTAGACTTCCTGGAATCAATATCCCCTACCATGTTTGAATCAGTATAACCACAAAAGGCAGGTTTATCAATCCCAACACAAAGCTTCAAATTAGAAGTGTCATGGAGGTATCTCAAAATCCACTTATAGTTTTCTAATGCTCAATACCAGAATTGGAAAGAAAACGTCTGACAACACCAACTGTATAAGCTATATCGGGCCTAGGGCAAACCATTACATACATCAAACTCCCTATTGCAGAAGCATAAAGAACACGTTGCATGTCATCTTTTTCTTTATCACTAGAAGGAGACTGCCTAGTGTTAAGCCTAAAGTGTGTAGCCAGAGGAGTGCTTACCACTTTAGCTTTATCCAAGTGAAACCGCTGAAGTACCTTCTCAATGTACCTCTCTTGAGATAACCACAACTTCTTGGCTTCTCGATCATGAGTAATGTGCATGCCAAGAATTATCTTGCTGGTCCCAAGTCTTTCATCGCAAAAACTTGCTAAGCTCCTTTTTCAACCTGTCAATTCTAAAGACATTATGACCAGCAATTAACGTGTCATCAATATAGAGCAATAAAATGATGAAATCATTATCGAAGAATTTTTGCACAAAAACACAATGATCAGAAGTAATCTTCTTGAATCCTTGTTGGATCATAATTGACTCAAACTTCTTGTTCTATTACCTCGGGGCTTGTTTCAACCCATACAAATATTTTTATTTAGCTTGCAAACATAATCCTCTTTACCTTTCACTACAAAACCTTCAGGTTGCTACATGTAAATTTCTTCCTCCAAATCACCACGGAGGAAGGCAATTTTCACATCCATATGCTCAAGCTCTAAATCAAGTCTGGCTGTCAAACCAAGAATAACTTGGATGGATGACCTTTTAACAATAGGCAAAAATATCTCATCAAAGTCAATACCCTTCCTCTGACGGTAGCCCTTGACAACTAGTCATGCTTTGTATCATGGAACAGAACCATTCTCTTCAGTCTTCAATCTGTAAACCCATCGATTCTCTAAAGCTTTCTTGTCCTTGGTAACTTGATCAACTCAAAAGTATGGTTATCAAATAATGATTTCATCTCATCATCCATTGCTACAACCTACTATTTCTTGTGTTTGCTTTCCATAGCCTCTTCATAGCATTTAGGTTCTCCCCTTTCAACGAGGAGCACATATACATCAGGTGAGTAATGAGTAAAGGGCACAGGTGTAACAACCCGACTTTTTCCCTTCAGTTAAAATGCTATCTAGGAAAGAATTAAAAATATAACAAGAAGGAAAAGGTGAGATAAAAATGAAACAAAATTCAAATATTAATTTTATCTCTGTAATCTTAATTATAATAATATTTCTGCGATCCTGTGACGTCCGGTGAGGTTTGGATCGAAATTAGGGTTTTGGTGTAATTTAATCACGACTCACAGGAGTCTGTAAAATATATTCGTATGAAAATAAATTCAAGAATATTCCAACTAAGAATTTAATATTAACAAGGAGAATTAATGGGTCACAACGGTATGTCCGGAATATTTTTAGGACGTCCGGACATAAATAATTAATGAGCGAACATGACCAAAAACATACTAAGGGCAAAATAGGAATTATGAATGGCCTAAAACCCCTAAAGACCCACGGCAGCCCCTTTTCCCCCATGAAACCCGAAACATACACACACATATCCTCCAAAGTCTTTCACTTTCATTTTCTCCAAAGTTTCCAAAAGCTAAAGCCATCCAAAGCTCCACCAAAGTTCAATCATCATCCTTTGACCTTCATCATCTTAATTCACTCTCAAAATCATCAAGAAGGCAAGTTAGTATCAAGGCTAGGAGTTCTCTTCAAGTGGAAGTCAAGAAACCAAGGTTCCATAACCCTAATCTTCCATAACCTAGGTTTTCTCTTTTCTGACAAAGAAAAGTTCAAGCAAGCAATCAAGCTTCAAGTTCATCTTTCCCATCATCATAATTCACTCCTAAGCACATAAAGAAGACAAGCAAGAGTAGTTGGTGAGTTTTCATCACTTGGTACAAAGCCAAGCTTCCATAACCTAGATTTCCCTAATTATGTCAAGGTTTTCATTTTAGGTCAAGGAATCATCNACAAGTATACAATATTAGTTGAAATGATAATTAATCTTATCTGAATTCAGACAACAATAAGATGAATCTTGTGGAGATTGTAGATTATTTTTATTTATTTAATTTTTGTATTTTTGCAATTATATAGAGATGAATCTCGTAGCCGTAGACAGTTTAATTGGGTCCATCTGACAAGAGTACTCCGTAGTCTTGTTTTTTATTTATACATCATGAAGAAAAAAGGAAAGGCTACACAGCCTAAGTAGTTGGTCATAGTCTTTCTAACAATAATTATGATCAAACAAAAACAACTGACGCTATCTTACCTATCTCTCCCCCTTTTTTATTTAAGTCATCCATGTTGAATGATTTAATTTAGCAATAGTAATTAAAAATAAATTATATTATCGATACATAACGATTAAGCTAAGTTATTTATAACCTAATTGATTATAATAAACTTTTAATTTAAATTAATCAGGTGGGATGATCGTCACTCAGTGGTGGTGCCAGACAGCAACATCTTCTACATAGTAGCACTGCTCCGATTCGTGCCACCACCACCAAAGGGACCACACCCTGAGCTATTAGTGGCACAGAACCACGCAATCATTCAGCTCTGCCTCAAGAGGGGCTTCGATTTCAAGCTGTATCTGCCTCACTACACGACTCAGGAGAGTTGGATGAGGCACTATGGGGAAGATAAGTGGTCTAGGTTCCTTGAGAGAAAGGCCAGTTTTGATCCCTTGGCTCTTCTTGCACCTGGCCAGAGAATTTTTAACAGAGTCCCTCAACCTTTGCCTATCACATAAATAAATAAATAAAATAATTAGATGAATTAATTATATAGCAGATTGGTTGTTTCAACCATGCGTAAGTTTTTTTTTTTTCTTTCTTTCTTCAATGTTAAGTTTTGTACTCAACACCAACAAGTGTATAAATCAGTTGGCGCTGTCTCTTAATCAAAGGTCTCAAAGTTTAAGTCTTGAGTATGTAGCTGTGTTTGATTGAAAATTGTTCTCGGGTTGGTTCAACCAATTGCTGTGATGCTAGAGCCGTCCTATGAATCAATATTGAGTAAATTCTCAAATTAGTTCTTTTTGTGTTGGTAAAATTAGTCCTCCTAAAAATAAAACAAATATATAGATTTCAATTAAATTCAAATGTATGGCATATTAATCACTTTATTAATAAACAATTTAAATTGATCGTTAATAAAAATAAAGATAGGATAAATTGGTTTCTGACAATTTATAAATTGTTTATCTTACGTAACATTTAATTAATAAGTACCGATTTTAAAATTTTACTCATCAATATTTTTATGACAAAATTAATTTGAATTTTTGTCTTTTTGCGTTGTCCATTAAGGATATATAAACCTTAAACCCTAAACCCTAAACGTAAATAAATAGATGATTCAAGTGAAAAATGAGTTTTTAGCTATTTGATTATATTTGTATGATCAAGATAAAATCTTAAAAAAAATATGGTTAAATTAATTACAGCCCATTAATTCATTTTCCTTTTCTATATGTGAATTTTACCCATGCTCTCATATAAAAAAACTCACTCTCACATGCGCCAACCCCATGTGTGTGTGTATATATATATGAAAGTCGCATGACTTTTTTGTTCTAATCTTTGACCTTTTATAAAATATTTAATGATCAAGATTTACTTATCTTACTCTCATATATAATCACTACTTTCACTGAAGTGATCCTTGTTAAATATCGTGGAAAAACCGATAAATGGGACACCAAAAAATATAGGAAAAAGATAGATAACAGAGAAATAACAATTGTATTATTTGAGAGTTGTATTGTTTGTGTTTCTTTACATCGGAGGCTGAGCCTATTTATAGGCTGAAGACTCAACGGCCAAAACACAACGGCCAAAAATAAATCACAATCAAATCAAATCAAACATAATGTATATCAAATCAAATCAAATATAATATATATTATTCTTAACAATCCTCATATATATATATATATATAAAGGAGATTACTCTAGTATCTTTATCATAATATTGGATATCAATATCCTGATCTCAATTGTTATTTATTAAGTGCATTGCAGGTTATTCTTATTTTAATTTTTTAAAAAAAATTAAATTTTTTAAATTTATTAGTGAACTATTTAATAACACGCGAGTAAAATATCAATACTTATCAAATTAGATGGATACCAAGGAGAAACCATGTCGAAATCAAACCTTATGGCTATGGCCAAGATCAAAGCAGTTCAAAACTATTCAATGCTTTCTGATGCATGACACGTAATTGTGCGCAAGATTTTTAATTAATTAATTGGTTCAATATGCCAATTTCATTCCATGAAGTAAAACTAGCTATGTCGTGCTTATCAACCAAGTCTTTTTCTGTTTGTCTCTCTGGATTTTAACCTTTAAGAAAAACATACTTGCCAATCAACAATTTGCATCGCACACTACTACATAATGTATATGTTGTATCTTATATCTTGTTAGCCACTAGAGTAGACTAGGGTACAACCTAAGTATGGGTTAACACTTTAGGAATGTGAGCGGAAGTGTGCCTAATTTATGCGAAGACTAACAGAATAAAATCAAACACGCGAATAACACTTTACAGTGGATCCACCATCACTATTCCCACCAAAAAATATATTAATAAAGTTGCACACATCGAATTTAACGTGGAAAACCCTTAGAAATACTAAGGAAAAAATCATGAGACAAACTCCGAAAAAAATATCCACTATATTTTAAAGATAATTACAATATTCTAACTGCACTTGTAACACCCTAGCTAGCTAGCCTACGGTTAAGTTGCAAACTTGCTGGCTAAGTTGTTATCTGCTTTGATGGGGATAATACTTAGTCCCGTTTATACTTGAAAAATATTGTTACCCAAAATATGGACCAAATTAAAATTTTCATTGTATGTTACATAGAGTAAATTAGGAGCCTTGTCGCTTAGAGCATACATTGCGAGTGGAAACATAACATGCTTAACTATAAATAAAGATATAATTAATACATGCCAACATAACAAACAATGGTCCTCCATACATTCATAAGCAAATACATAATTAGTATTATAAGTATTAAGTGCAAATATCACATAGAAGTACAAGTACACATATAATCTACTAGCTAATCGTCTAGTCTTCAGCCATCCTCCCTTGGGAGCGTTCTTCCTCATGTAGCTCCTCTCCTTGTCCCTCGTCGAATCCTGAAGTCATGGATGAGTGGGGTGAGAACATAGCGCTCTCAGTGGGAAACCTTAGAGATTAGGGGATTTCTTATCCCCATTCACGCTTCAGGCCGCTCAGGGTTTTCTAGGTGTTACAGTTATACAATATCCCAACTATTTATTAATATTCATGTTAAGCCTGAGCAGTTTTATCTAAATTATCTATGTGACTGGGGAACCTATTCTTCATTAACTAAGTCATCTGTTCTCTACCTTACTTCCTAAGTCACATATAATCACATAATTCACATAACCACATAATAAGCTTCAGTGTGCGTCCACTTATAACGGTGCCCATTTTAATTATAAGCTTCCACACACATCCCCTTATGTACAGTTGTATATCACTTAGAGCACATACTCAAGCTCAAACCCCCCTTAGCGGTGGCCTACCGCCACAAGCTTCATTTTGTCTCAGTATCGTGAGGATCAGACAGCGCTTAACCTGAGTAGCTCACGATAGGAGAGTCTATCCTTATGCTAGGGATGGCGAGGGGATCCTACCCCGTCCTTATGCTAGGGACGAGATAATCCCAGGGTTCAGCTTGCCTTTCCTGCCGGCTAGTGGCACAGCTAGGAAAAGAATCCTTTAACCTCATCCTCCTTTATTTCCTTTTAGGGACTTAATGACGTCATGCCCTATTCCTTTTCCAGTCAACAGTCCATATATCTAGTCCACAGTTCATATATCCAGTCAACAGTTCACATATTCAGTCAACAGTTCATATATCTAGTCGACAGTTCATATATTCCGTCGATAGTTCATATATCCAATCAACAGTTCATTTTAGTGTACTTAGTTCAATTAGTAGATCCATGGATAATTGCAAGCAGTATGAAAAACTATGTTTAAGAAAAGTGTTTGTGTTCAGAAAATGACAAGTTTTGAAATGGGGATTCTAAACTTCAGTCAGGCCGCTCAGCGCATAGAACGTGCCACTCAGCGCACTGGCTGCTCAGCGTGAACCCTAGCCGCTCAACGCTACCTGACGAATTTCAGCCCCTAATTCTTGTAATTTTCCATGTTCCACAAGTTTCCTCAAAATCAATCTTCAAAATATGTCTTCCATCACTCATCATCCATTCTTAACAACAATAAACATACTTTCATGTTCCTAAAATCATTTCCATCTTAAATCCATACTTTCCTAACAACCAATTCATAAAGCACATAGCACATCTGGCATGTATAACACATATTCACATGGAATCATAATAATCCATCTAGGAGGCATTAAACAAGAAAACCTAGCAACTAGTAAAACAGACATTTGGTTTCTATCAGAAATTAGCGACCATAAATCGGAGAGGTCCAAGACCCTACCCCAAGGTTTTTGGAAGCCCTAAGATCATTTTTCATGTCTAAAAACTCATATTTTGAACCCCACTGCACGAAATTCCCGTTTTGCCCATTTTCTCAAAATTACCATTTCGCCCCGTAAACGTCCTGTTTTCTTTAGAATTTTTGTTCTCAAAAACTCAATGGACTCAAGACTTGTCCTTTTTTCAGTCCCAATACGTGAAATTCCCATTTTACCCTTTTTCACAAAAACTTCGTTTTCTGCCTGTTTGCTGAGAAATTCATCGGGGACTCCAAAAATCATAAAACTTGACATCCCCACTCAATTTTTCGTGTAGAACTCAAAAATATCATTAGTTTTTCATGATAAAAATCCCAGCATACAGTTCCCTTCAAAATCGTGCCATAGCCCTAATTTCAGTTTAGGCTTTCCTAATTTCTGACAGAATCACAGACAGCACCAGCAGATCCAGACAATCATCAACAACATATATATACCAAGGTCACATAAAAGGCATCCTAACCACAGATATATCTAGCATAAAACATAGCACAAACATCATCATACATGTTGAATCACATAGACAGTGATTATGTCGGTTTACCCATGTTTTACGGTTTCAGCGTTTCCTGTGAACTCCTAGCTTGCTTTGATGTTTCCTAAGTCTTCTAGGGCTGAATCTTTCCAAGCTTTCTCTAGGGATTTTGAAGGCTTTTTGTAGGTTTAGGTTAAGGAATTTCTGAGGGATTGGGACTGGGGTTGGTTGTAGGAAGTGTCTAAGCCTTTGGTTTGACAGAATAACAGTTGATTGTGTAATCAGACAGAGCTTTGGCAAGGTTTCCAAATTTTTCTCTCAATTTTCAGATTTTGAGGGCTTTTCAATTTGGGCCGAAATTCCCCTTTTCAATTTTGCCCTTGGGGCAAAATTTCCAAAATGCCCTTATTTTGTCTTATTATTATACACGTCCTTTTCATGAGTCATATGGTGACTCACTACATTGGACTTTGACTTGGCCAAGTGGCCACCCTCTTGGCCGTGTATAGCCTTGTGTCTTTGCCACTTTTTGTGGCCAAGAATTAACGGGCCCCGGCAGATCGATTTTGATCAAGGTTTATCGCTTTCGGTCCCGGTACTTCGCGTATAATTATTCTAAAAATATTTCGATCACATCTTTATGATCCTCTAATTTTTCCAAGTAATATTTTAGGTTCACTTGGGGTATTTGTGAACTCTGGTCTGTAGCCGTACCTTTTACGGATACTTTGGACGTGTGGCTGTGTTCAGACGGCTGAAAGGGTCTATTCTAGAGTCTGCAGAATTTCCCGAAACTGAGCAGAATTTTTCTACAGACATTTTAATCTATCAATTAGTTCAAGACCTTATTTTCCCCTATTTAATTTGGAAAATCTTTACTAAGGGAGAAAGCGGGATGTTACAGCACTTAAGAATACAACGACCGCAATTAAGAATACAAGTAAAGTTGTGCTGAAAACACATAGATAGCGACAAAAAATTGTCGTTGCTAATTCACAAAAATCTACTACTAAATTGCTTAGCGATGAAATTTGTTACAGTTTCTTATTGGATGTTGCAGATTCCTTAGGATTTTGGTCACAAAAACGGTTGCTAACTTTAATTTAGTAACCGTTCATAGTGACTATTTATTTGATGCACTTTATTTTTATCATAGAAACCAAAATTGACCGCTGAATTGATTCCTAAATTTGCGTTAGTGCTGATTTAGCAATCGTTATTTGAACGCTTATTATTCACTTTGGAATCAAACATAGTTGTTAAACTGGTCACTAATTATAATTTCAGCATTGCTACAGGTACACCCTAAAATCATACACTATACATACATTCGCATTACAATACAGTGGGCCCCTCAACATAACTACCCCATCCACTCTCTCTCCGACTCTCATTGAAATGCTCGTGAAACCACGCTTCCTACTTACTCGCAGATCTTCTGTTTTCTCTCTTCTCTCTCGTCGGTCTCATATCTCATCACTCTCAACATTCGTTCTTTCTTCACTCTCGTCACTGTCATCTCTTGTCGCTCTCTTGACTCTCGTACTCATACAAAAGATTGTGCACTCAAATCACATATATCAAAATTTGCAAAATACTTAACTATAGGTTAAGCTTTATGCAAATCTGTAAAGTTTTGTGCATGTTTGCGAAGACTTGTGCATATGAACTAATTTTTATGAAGTTTGTCCACTAAAAATGTATAAAGATTGTGAACTTAACTATGTTTTTGAGAAAAATCACAGTATTGTACACGAGTGCTTAATGTTTGTGCATAAGTCCATATAATGTTTGTGCACATCGTCATATAATGTTAGTGCACTGAAATCTGATATCATATTCTGCAATATTACTTAACTATGCATTAAGTAATATGCATATATGTAAAGTTTATGCATTAGAATGTATAAAAGTGTGTGTGCACATATATGTGAACTAATTTTTATAAAGTTTGTCCACTAAAAATGTATAAAGATTGTGAACTTATTTATGTTTGAGCAAAATCATAATATTGTAAACAATTGCTTAATGTTTTTGCATAAGGTCATATAATGTTTGTGCACTGAAATCTGATATCATATTCTGCAATATTACTTAACTATGCATTAAGTAATATGCATATATGTAAAGTTTATGCATTAGAATGTATAAAAGTGTGTGTGCACATATATGTGAACTAATTTTTATAAAGTTTGTCCACTAAAAATGTATAAAGATTGTGAACTTATTTATGTTTGAGCAAAATCATAATATTGTAAACAATTGCTTAATGTTTTTGCATAAGGTCATATAATGTTTGTGCACTGAAATCTGATATCATATTCTGCAATATTACTTAACTATGCATTAAGTAATATGCATATATGTAAAGTTTATGAATTAGAATGTATAAAAGTGTGTGTGCACATGTATGTGAACTAATTTTTATAAAGTTTGTCCACTAAAAATGTATAAAGATTGTGAACTTATTTATGTTTGAGCAAAATCACAGTGTTGTAAACAAGTGCTTGATGTTTGTGTATAAGGTCATCTAATGTTTGTGCAAATCGTCATATAATGTTTGTGCACTGAAATCTGATATCATATTTTGCAATATTACTTAACTATGTATTAAGTAATATGCAATATGTAAAGTTTATGCATTAGAATGTATAAAAGTGTGTGTGCACATGTATTTGAACTAATTTTTATAAAGTTTGTCCACTACAAATGTATAAAGATTGTGAACTTATTTATGTTTGAGTAAAATCACAGTGTTGTACACAAGTACTTAATGTTTGTGCATAAGGTCATATAATGTTTGTGTACATCGTCATATAATGTTTGTGCACTGAAATCTGATATCATATTTTGTAATATTACTTTGTGCACTCCAATCAAATATTATTTTCTGCAACATACACTCTTACCACCATTGTTAAAGATAAAGCTCATCCATTTTAAAAGAAAACCAACCTTGTATCATCTTAATTCCATTTTAATCATCTTTCACATGATAAGAATATGAAGATGAGAAGGATGACTATGATGAGAGGTTGAGAAAATGATGAGGATGAGGATGACGAGAACGAGTTCGGGATTAGGGCACGTTCGAGATTGATTATGTGAGAAAACTCGCGTGGTAGTGTGTCGTTTCTAAATAAGGGAAGTATATTGTATACTGTATCAATTGTCATTCAACCGTATAAAACAGGAGTGTATATACTGGTGTATGAATTGAGGGTGTACACGGAGCTTTTTCGTTATAATTTAGCAACTTATTTAGTGATTGATTATTTGATTTCCCTTACTTTTATTTTGAAACAAAAACTAGTCACTAAATCAAAGTTGGTGACAGATTTAACGAATGATTTTGGGATCAAAGTTAAGAACCAAAGTTGGTCACTAAGTAAGAATAGCGATCGAGATTTGAACACACTGATTTTCACTACGAAATTCGAGTCGGTTTAGTTTAATGTGGAAAACAATGATTTTTTTAATATAAGATGTTATGCTTTTTTTTTCCCGTTGTAATTTTAGAATTGAGTAGTTCTATTTAACTATAAAAACTAACCCTAGCTCAATTTAAAGCATATGTCATAGGCTTTGATATCATTAATTTTAAAATAAAATGAGCTAAATTCAACACTTAAAACTAACTCATGAGACATATATTAGTAACCCAATATAAGCATATGACATATGCTTTAATACCATTTTAGAATTGAAAGAATTTAACTCAACCCTAAATAATTACTCATATAAAAAGAAAGGTGGTAAAGCTAGTATAAAAACTATATATTTAGGCCATACACCTGGCCAGGACGATAAACTATTGGACATTTTACTAAAAAAAAAATTAATTGTAAAACAACTTGAATTAATGAAGTATATATTATTATTTTTTTCAATTCACCAATTTGAAAGTTTAAAAATAAAAACCTAAACATTTTTAAAACCTGAAAGTTAAGCCGATTGGATTTAGAGTTAGGTATATATGGCATTCTTTATTGCTTCTTCTTTTTTCTAGCTTTTTTTATGTAGAAAAAGATCAAATCTAAATCTTGAGTCAAAAGCATTCTCCTTTAAATTATTTAATTTCTCCTTTCCCATTTGAATGACAGATCTGGTTTCCACAAATCCTCGGGCTTCGCCTGTAAATTTGACTAAAAAAAGCAAACACAATCTACTTGGTTTGTTCACTCTCCAATTCTTTTTTCTTTTTTTTTTTATTTGGTAACTTTTGTTCACTTTTTCTCCCTCGTATGTAATTTTAACGTTTACCCCCTTATTAAAAGTAGAGAAAAGTGGTGTGAATAATTTGGGGTCCCCTGCATAACTTTAGAAGGCAATAATAAGATCATGATTTCTTGTAAGAAGCACCAACCAATCACACACCATTACCTTCATGCAAAAAAGTGGCACCTAGATCTAGCTACGTCTCCTTAATTTGGGAAATGTGTCATGCACGAACGTGGTTATTTTCCCCCTACACCTTCAATCTAACATGGACACAACATGTAGATTGTAGATGAACGGTGTTGATTTGATTAGAATTTTATGAACTTTGTATAGACGTATTTTCTGTATAAATTACACTTTGTAAATATAAAAAGTTTAGTTTAGACAAAAAAATTTTTTTTTACTTCAATCTAAGGTTAGGGCATGTTTTTGAGTTGATCAAAGAAGATTTGGTTGAAAGTTATATAACTAAATTTAATTGAAATGAAAATTTGTATGGACTATTTTGGGATAACTTGAAGACTTGATGTGCCACTATCACTTTATCAAGCTCCACATCATTGTTTACGGTGGGAAGGGGTGAAGAGATTAATATGTCTGATGACTTATGTATTTTGTAAGAATTATTTTGGCTTAAATTATTTTATAAAGAAGAATTTGATCAAAGTGAAAATTTGCATTGACAAAATTGTAATTTTCGTTGAGACAATATCCCACAAATTGTTGATTATTTTGGGGATGATGTAGAGAGTTAATTTGTCACATCATAATGTCAAGTTCGACATTCGCCACCGTTAAGGGAGAGAGATAGAGGGAGTGACGTGTCTAACTTTTGTATTTTGCAAAGGTACTATTTTGGTTGTTCACTATTAAGGGAGGGAGATAGAGGGAGTGACGTGTCTAACTTTTGTATTTTGTAAAGGCACTATTTTGGTTGATTTTTTTTTTTT
>QANU01016365.1:575880-602196 GCA_003254905.1 Nissolia schottii
CCCCCCCCCCCCCAATAACTCTTTCACCCTCCCTTCATTATATGATAAGAACATGATCAAGGACAAAGGCCAAGAAGCAATTAAAGGACTTAGAAGACCAATGATAAGGGCAAGAGCTAGAAAAACAAAAGAGACCTTGCAACAAGTTTTGACAACAATCTTGAAAATAGGGCTTGCTTTAAAAATTGAAGAGCCCAAAATGGTGAATTATATCATGGAAACGTGTGGTCCAAGTGGTGCAACCTGAGTGAGATTTTTTTAGAGTGCTTGTTTAATGCCATTCAGTTTTGGATGTTTTTAGCCAAATTATTCAGTTTATGACACCAATAATTACCATTAATTGGTGCTCATTATTTGGTTTTAAGTTATGTTTCTTATGGCATTAGTTGTTTTCAGCAGTTGGGGCATTAGTTGCTCATTATTCCTTGTTTTATTAGACTTTGTAATGGACCATTGGCCAAGCAGCATAAAGCTAGCCATTTGGTTATTTCGAAATAAATAAGTTGAATGATAATCAAATTTTCTATCATATTGTGAAAGTGATTCTCTAAATTCTTGAGTGATTCAAGATTGAGACTATCAAAGGTTTTTCCAAATTCATTTGTGTGTTTATCTCTTTATCCTTTTAATCAATTACACACATCATAACTTTCCTATCTAATTACGTCAATTACACACACATTCTTCCATCTTTGACATCCATTCCAGCCACCAAACCATTCCAATTCATGATAGCCATTCCATAAACCAATACTTTCAATTTAGTGATAACATTGGTCATATCAGGTTATGAATGACAGAGTTTGAGTTTGCAGCAGATTTTTAAGAATCGACAAAATTGTCTAATGATTTGAGTGAGATTCTTGCTCAATGTGATAATAAGCTAGAAAAACCTCATGTTCTGAATGGACATTAGCAAAGATATTTTGGAGGGTGTTCAACCACACATTACAAGAGGTCTCCATATCGACAATCAAATTATGAGTTTTTTCTCAAAGCCGATGAGTTAACCATGCAAGGATAGGTCAGATCAGGGCAACAATGAATATCGCTAGGATTGGGTTGATCTAGACATATGTGGCCGCCAAGAGTCATATGAGAAGCAATCCACTGAAGTGACTTATAACTCTCTAATTAGAGTTCTTTTTGCTTGCTAATTCATATAGATTTTTAGGCATTTTAGTTGCATTTGCATGCATTTATATAGAATTTTACTTAGGTTGCATAAACTAACCATTTAGGCATGCTAGGTGGAAATAGGTGTTTTTTGGCGTTTTTCAAGTGAAAAATGTCCATGGGAGGAAGCTACGAAGGATTGGGAAGCTTAGAAGCCAAGAAAAGTTAAGAAAACAAGAAGGAAGAGCTCCAGAAAGCGCTCTAGCGGTGCAAGAAGTGCTCTAGCACACAACAGAACAATGAAAATTACACTCATAGAAAATACTCTAGTCGCTCGAGCGGCACTTATGCCCGCTCGAGCGACCAACCTTTGATGCAAAAAAAAATGATTTCTTAAACCCTCAAGGCTCCTCTATAAATAGAACATGATCACCTCGACCCCAAGGCATCAAGGAGACGAATTTGAGTGAAGAGGCAACCCTAGGAGAGCTAGAAGACCACCGGAAACTCTATTGATCTCCCAAATCAATAAGGAATTCATCCATTCTTGTCTTCCTTATGCATCTCTTCTTGTTTATCTTTGGTTGTATTTCCTTTTAGCATGAACTAAACATTTTCTAGTTAGGGCATCGACGAAAACCCTCTATCGTTTGTGTTGTATCATTGCTACTTTCTATCCAATTGTATTTTATTGAAATAAAGTTTGCTATTCTATATTGTTGCACTATTTATATGATTGATCACCATATAGGTAATAGTATCCTCGCCGGAGACTCGAGAGAAACAGAGTATGAGATAGGACTAGGAATATTGAATATACATTCCCCATTACCAATTTGAGGCGGGCTATTGATGTACAAGTTAGTTAAGTTAGGTATCTCAGTTAAGTTAGGTATCAGTTGTATTACCAATTTACCCTCTTTAGTTAGTGAGGAAGTTAAGTTAGTTACATCTCAGCTCAACTATATAATGAAGCCATTCAATTCAGTTAGTAAATCACTCAGTTTTCTCATTCTGCTTTCTCACTCCCTGAGCTCTAGCTTCAGTTCATGTTAATGAGAAAATAAATTTTAGCAATTTAGCAAAGCAATAGAGACCACCAATATTTTTTTGGTAAAAGAAATAAAAGATAAAACTATACAACTATATCCGCAGAGATGAGAGCACTCAACTCTTCCACGGAATTCTGCCAAAGCTTTAAAAAAAAACAAAACTAGTAGTCTAGTAATAGGATCATGCCTAGCAATGAAATCAAGACAAGTATTACTCGAACGGTGGGCGGCAAAAAATTGCACACACTACGGTCGTATGATCATGCTTCTAATGTGCATAAGGAACTCAAGATTATATGCTGAGGAGTGAATTTGATCACAAAGAAATTACCTCCACCAAGATGTATTGGATTTTTCATAGTACAGTTGGGCGACAAGACTGTACACCAAAAAGAAAAAATAAGTTGGGCGACTAGACGCAGCTCCAATGGGCTTATATAGGCTCAATGCTTCTAAAATCTATGATAAGAGGGTTTGGTAACTACATAAAAGATGTTAAGTTCCCTATCCTATCATAACATATTTGAGAACTAAAAGGGATACTTCTAATTAGACATATCATTTTGTTTTCTTCGATTGCCCTGTTGAATAAATAAAATACATGAGGCAGAGAGCATAGAGAGAAAATGCTTGTTAATTATGGCACAAACAAGTACACTTCCATTCATCATTATTCATAAAATTGACGTTCTAATATCATGTATTAAAGATATAAGGAATAGAGTTGTCCTATTTGATCGTACAAAAATGTTTAGAGATATTATCACTTCTCTTTATAACACATTATGAGGCTCACCATTTATTTGGTAAATCCCATGATGTGTTGTGAAAGAGATTGACGAGATATTTACACATTTGTCTATGTTAAGTATCATTTTTATAAAGAATAAATATATGGAAATAGAAATTTTCTTACAAAAACCACGAATTTTATTCATAAAATTTATGCGTCTATTTTTTTTTATTGCAATCATAAATGGATTGTATAACTTATAATATTTGTTTATTAATGTTATATACATCAATCTTTATTATATTAGATCACATCTAATTAGTTTTTATTTTCATATAAATGTTGTCACATCGGTGTTCACGTTCACTAAAAAAATAAACTTTGATTTTCAACCGACAATGCTGTCAAAAAATGACGAATTAGGCCAGGAATAGTATTTTCGATGAGTTTTGTGGTGACATCACGTAATAGAAAAAATCCTTGACGGGAACCAATTTTTGGCGACAGTCCATCGCAAATTTTTGGCGATCCATCTTTTAAAACTTTTTTGACGGCATTATTCACCTCAAATTTTAGTCCATTTTTTATATTTTGCAACGCAATTTTCAATAGTTTTTGCCATCGAAATTAGTCCAGTAGAAAATTTATCGAAAATTCCTATTTTTCTTGTAGTGGTTAGTGATAATAATAACTGCCCCACCACCCACAAGTGTAATCAAACTTTTAGAACGAACATGTAAGTCTAAATACAAAGGATGTTTTAAAAAAAAAAAAAACTTATTGTATGACTTTAAATTCATGTTCTCGCAATTAAGTAAAAATTAGTCTTTGTGACCAATTCAAGTGAAAATTGAACATACAAGGATATCGTCTCCATGGTCAAAGATTATGAGGAAGAAATAGAAAAGAAGGTGCATTCAAATCCGACTTATATGGAGCATGATCCCAAATACTTCATGTACCCAAATAGCATCTCACCTTCTTTCACCTGAAAAGATTAGTAATTTTGAGTTAGAGAGAAAGTACATTGCGAACGTATAAAATCATTATTTAACACACACCCATATATAGTATAAAGTTGTACGAGCCATGAGGTAAAACCTAAGAAGAACAAAAACAAACATGAACACAGGACACAGAGTTACCGAAATACACTGAACCACAATAAATACCGGTGAAAAAAAAAAACGTCACATTGTTATCCAAGTTAAGAAAAATATCCAAATAAAAAGGAGCTCACAATATATCAAAAGAATAAAAAGGAACTCATTCATACAGAGCATAATAAACACTTCACTTCATTTTATTCTATTCTATTTCATTTCATCACTTTCAATCCATCTAAGCATAGCTTAAGAGAGAAAGGGAAGTGCTGACAGAAGGAAACCGAAAGACAAAGACAACAACAAACAACAGAGCAATCCTGGTTTTGCAAATACCAAATGTGTTGGGGTTGCCACAATTTATTTTAGTTGCACATGAGTAAAATGAGTTAGTACTACATTTTAAGCCAAATTACACCAATTCAGTATTTTCAGTGGCATAGCAAATAACGAGAAGCATTACAAATGAACCAATTCGATAGTGTTTTACATGTGATTGCTCAATTAGATCCTAAAACAGTAGTATAGAGTATGTTATTAAAGCCAACACAAGTCAAGTGTTTGATAAGCGACAAAGGCATTAGTGTTAGTTTGTTATTAGCATGATTCGAGTCCCTCACCGGGTGGAACTATGAGAGAGAACTCAATTTGGTTCCTTATAAAAGGATAAGATTATGAAATGTTGAAATCATGATCCTTCAGGCAGTAAAAGGGGAAATGAGGAGCGGTGAGAATCTCCCAAGTTATAGATGCGAGTTGGGTGTTCTGCCCCAAGTCTGGTTACGAAAAACTTGGGCACGCTCATGTTTATCAATCTGATCCCTAACCTCAAAGATCAAAAGAGGTTAGCTACTTCTATCACCCAAAATTGACAACTTCCTTACAACTAAGGCATAATGATGATAAAAAATATATATAAAAATATCTTGCTAGGTCACTAACTTGGTCTTTGTGATCGTTATAAGCTAGTTGTTTGGGTCTTTATGGCCGTTGGGCTTGACTTAATTATTAAGCAACCTTTGACCTATTTATTGGCAACCCATTGAGACCAAACAACAACATCATCAAATCTACCTCTTCCCCTTCTTCTACTACATGATTTTTGCTCCCTCCTAGTATTGTTCATCTTCCTTCTTCCCTCGTAATTTCACGAGTTGTAGACGCACTTCTCTCACTGCCTCCGCTACTCCTTTTGAGTTTTGGAACGAGGCTTCATTGCTCAATGTGCTAGCAATTGCATGTGGACGAGTTGTTGAAGAAACTCACATCTTATCCTGGAGAGATTTTCGTCGAAACCTTTCCACCGAGCATAACTCCGGGTAGGGCAGAAATAAACCCTTAAAGACAATGTTTAGCACGATTTGTAATATAACATTCTAACTCATGTTTGTCCTATTTATTTGTTGTTGTTCAGTTAGGGCTTGTTGTCCCTTAATCTGATCTTTGTTTTTCGTTTAGCTCTAATTTATTTGCTAAAATACTGTATTTAATTAATTTTAGCAACAATTGTCACATAAACTTAGGCACTGAAGCAAGAACCTTAAAAAATTCTTTTGAGAGTGTGCTTTGAAAACGCCCTAAAGGCAATTTACTATCATGCATTTTGACTTGAAGATTCTCAAACTATTGTCAAGGTAATCACTTGACACATGGCCCCCATTCTAAGGGTCCGTTTGACACACTCAATAAGACTTGATAAGATAAATTAATACTCTATATAGTAGTAATAACTTTATCATATGTTTAGTGCAATTAGCCTATTGTATAAACATATGCATTAAGTTTCTCACTTTTAAACGATAGATGTATATACTCCTAAAGTGCCTCACTAGCCACAAATTTACTCAAACCTTTAGAATAAACATGTAAGTCTAAATACTAAGGAATTTTATTTTATTTTATTTTTTAAAAAACTTATTGTATAAATTTCCATTCATGTTCTCGCAATTAAGTAAAAATTAGTCTCTGTGACCAATTTAAGTAAGAATTGAACATACAAGAATACCTCAGTTTAGAATGAAAAATATATATGGTCTGGGCCTTGCAAGTATAAGGAGCAGCTTAGGGGCTGGTGAAATGATTTTATTTATTTTATTGTAATTTTTGGTCTTTAATTTTTATTTTGGCTTCTCATCCAATGATTTTTCATTTATGGATCCCAGCTTTCTCTTACCCAAAAAGGTTGGGCCAGCTTTACGTTGTCATAAAGTGTATAGACCCAAAATAGTAGTAAGGGATTGTGAAGTAGTAATAAAAGTTACGCGTTTTGGCCCAACAATTTGAAAGCTTTAACTTGTCAACTGATTAAACAACTTAAGTTCATTTTTGACCAAACAAAAACCAGCTCTCTCATCGATTCAAGTTCTCGCATTCCCAAGACCAAAAAAATAAAGGTTTATACCCTCCCTCTTTCAAAATATTTTGTCCAAAAATTATTAATTTAGGTTTTTGAATTATTTTTCCAATCTCCTATTACAATGTAACATTAATTTTTTTTCCAACAATAACCTTACTAAGCGTTTGGCACATTATCTATCAAGATTACCAATAATCTAAAAATGTTACATTGTAGTGTTTAGTATACACATATAATGTAATTGACAATTTACATTACCACGTTTGGTACATCAAAAGGGTTGCAAGATAATAAATGTATTTTACCATAATGTTCTCTAAGTAATAAATAAATTAAATAATAAAATAAATAATAATAAATTAAATAAATAAAAATTACCATCATAACAATAAAATAAAATAAAAAAATAAAAATCGGTTGGTGTATTGCGGTGATGATGGTGATAAATGTGACAACAACGGTGGTGGTGGCAATTGTGATGATGAGTAATGGTAATAGTGGTGGTGGTGGTGGCGACTGTAGTGGTGGATATAAGGGGTTGTGGTGGCGGTAACAACGGTTATGGTAGTGGTAGTAGAGGTAATGGTGACGGCGGTAGTGGCAGCAATGGGTGGAGGTGGGAATGGTGGTGTTGGTTGTGGCGACGATGATGGTGGTAGCAGTGGTGTGTAATGGTAGTAGTGGTGGTTATGGTGACGACAAAGGTGACGGTGGTGGTAACGACAATGGTGGTGGTGGTGGTGGCGCGGTGCTGGTGGGTGGTATATGTTGGTGGCGGCGTGAGTGGTAATGGCAATGGTTGCGGTTGGTTGTGGTGGCTCATGGAAAGAGAAAGGTGTTTATGTTAATGATATTTTTGTTAAAATAAAAGTTGAAGGATTACCGGAAATGTGGTAATCTAGATAAACACCTCTCATGAGGGTAATCCACATTACTAGTAATGTTGCGTAACCAAACAGGTCAATATAGATTGTCAAATAATTTAATTGCAAGAGTACCAGTAATCTATTCACATTACCTCATACTAAACGCCTCCTTAGTTATTAAGCCACCATTAATGCATTGGAAGAGTAATTAAATGCAATTGTGGAATTAAACAAGAGTAATATTGTACATTCAAATACTCCATTCGTCTTTGTTACTTGTCCACTTCTTAAATTGTGGAATTAAACAGGAGTAATATTTTGGTATTTCCACAAATACTTGTCCGCTTCTTAAATTTATATCACATTAGTTATTCTCTTTCCTACTATACTCCTATTAAATAAATATTTTCTCCCATATTTATACAGTACTAATAACTCTATCTACTCTTGTTATCTCTATATTAAATAAGGTTAATGGTGTAAAGTACTATGAAATTGTTTTCTTACTTTCATATTTTCAATCATTTCCTTAATATTTATGCTCAACTCAAAGTGGGCAAGTAAATAATACGAATGGAGTATTTCTTTTATAATACCAATAAAATCTATGTTTTTTGTCTTAATTCTTGGGTTGTCCAAATTTAGACACTTCTTTTAAAATGGAGAGTTATGTTGCTAGTATCTTAGCTTAGAGATAGAATAGTGGAGTCAATGTATGGGACATCATTATTTTGTCCTCCCTAGTGTTCTAAAGAGGCTATTTGTAAAAGTCATGTAATAAATGGGTATTATTAGTGAGCGAATATAAGGAATGTCCTTTATAGTGGGTAATGATAGTGGGGTAAATTATGAGTGTAACATAGAGGTAAAATCTATCATATTTTCCACGTGTGCTAACTTAGGTAGAGGGCAGGGTTTATTAGATAAAATAGACTAAGAAGCTTGAGAAATTATTAAGGTGTCAACCATAAACTATATAAAAACTAAAGAACGAGTTTGTGTCACATAAGGACAAGATTTCAACTCTCACTCTTAATACAAAGACCACTTTAATTCATAATTACTCTGAGTGTCTTAACTTTGTTGGAATCATTAATGTTAAACTCACCTAAACTTAAATCATTAGTAAAAGGAAAAGAAGAACAGTGATGTGAGTGATAAAATGTATAAATGCAATAAATATTTTTAATGTCTTTTTATCTTATCTCAAAATACTTCTAATGTGTTAAACTTTGAATATTACAATGATAATATTTGAAGTAGTCTTATATCTTCAAAATTCATTCTCTTTATCATTTTTCAAACTACTAAATAAAGTAATAATTAACTATTTTATAAGATTTTAAAACATTGGTTGCATCTACATTTGATGATTAGGAAATGGGTTAGAAGTATATAATAGAGAAATGTTTGAGAGTCTTACTTTTTAATTTAATTTATTACACATTCTATGCATTACATATACTTGTCAAAATCAAAATTGATTTCATTAATTGCAGTTTTAGATTTTGATATGAAATAAATAGAAAAATAAGTTAGGGCAAAAGTAAAACTCCCTCCACTTCTCTAGTATAATATCACTCCTACATTTGTATTCCAAATTGTAATTTTGAAATGGTGATTTCTCACATGCCACATAAGGTAAATACCTTCTCCTACTATTTTTTTTGTTTTCAACAATTTTTATAACTAAATTCATCGAATCTTGTCATAACGTGTCATATGATCTAATGTGATAAATTAATATTTTTAATATAATATTTGTAAAGAGGTGCATCATAAGTTCAAATGATCCACAAATTTCTAAATCTCTTACAAGTTGTTTCTTTCAATGATTTGACTAATGAAAAAAAATGTCAAGATCATATAAAAAATGAAATGATGATAACATTCGATAAATTTAATTCTAAAAATTATTAAAAAAATAGCATAAGGTGGTATTTACTGTAATCTGTGATTTTCCATTGACCAATTCATGGAAACAACGATCTTGAAATTTATGATTATCACTCTGTAAATGAGGTTAAGAATAGAAACACGTACCCAGATCCATATCGTGATTGGATAGAATTAACGATTCTTTTTCCCACTCTTCCTTTGATCCTTTCAACCCCCTTCTGATGATAAGAAGAGCGCTTTCCTAGGCAGACCTCAAACCCTAATGATTTATGAATTCTTTGGAATCCTTGAATCTTTGTTTTTCTTTGAGTAATGTTATCTTATTTATAAGGGAGAGGGGAGAGTCGATTTTACCAAAATACCCCCAGTAGCTCTATAATCTTTTATAGGATTAATTGTCATCATCTTAATCCACTTTTATTAGAGTTAGCACTACTATTAGTTACATGGGCCATATTATCATGAGATTATAAAATAATCTTACAATCTCCCACTTGGTCTATATGACGACTTGAAGATCCAATAACTATAAGCGCACTTTATATTGGAGAACTCAAGTCATCATCTTTCATTGAATTAAGCTGGTGGAATCATGGCGGTCAATGTCAATTAAAACATGTTTCCTTCCATGTATCACAAACAACCCAACCCAAAGAACTTTAATCAAGGCATATTATGACCTTGACTTTAATGTGCATAACATGTTATTACACAGAACAGTACATATACATAATATGATGTGAGTAACAAACAAATAAAGCAGAAACATAATTTTAACTGAATTCATAAGTGTCATAATCATACGAGCAAGATCCATACATATGTATACATATCAAGCTAACAAGGACTTATCAATAATGCCCATACTTTTAACATGACCAGAAAACGTTTTGGGCAACAACCCTTTGGCTAGCGGATTCGCTATCATTGATCCTGTACCAATATGCTCAATTGACACTTTCTGTTTCTGCACTTCTTCCTTAACTGACAAGTACTTTAAATCCATATGCTTTGCACCCTTGGAATACCTATCATTCTTCGAGAAGAAGACTGCTGCAGAATTGTCACAATAAATTCTTAGTGACCTAGCTATGCTGTCGACAACGCTAAGCCCTAAGACAAACTTTTGCAACCATATTGCATGAATTGTGGCCTCAAAGCGTGCGACAAATTCAGCGTCCATAGTAGAAGTAGCGATGATAGACTCTTTCCCACTTTTCCATGAAACAGCCCCTCCAGCTAGTAGAAAGACATAACCAAATGTGGATTTCCTAGAGTCTACACACCCTGCATAGTCTGAATCTGAGTAGCCAACTACTTCAAGGCAATTTGATTTTCTGAAAGTGAGCATGTAATTCTTGGTGCCTTGCAAGTACCTAAGGGACAGCAAAACTTGTATCTAGTCGAGTGCATGTTTGAGCGTACATCAAGCTCCCAACCACAGAATCATAAGGGATACACTCCATTTCTTTACGTTCTAATTCATTTTTGGGACTTTGCGTTTGACTAAACTTATCTCCCTTCTGCATTGGAACTAGTCCTGAAGAGCAACTTTCCATTCTAAATCTCTCTAACACTTTATTGATATAGCCCTTCTGAGACAATTCCAATACTCCTTGTGATCTTTCATGGAATATTTCTATTCCTATAACATAGGATGCCTAACCCATATCTTTCATTTCAAACTTGTTAGAGAGAAATTTCTTTACATCATGTAACAAGCCAACATCATTCGCAGCAAGAAAAACATCGTCAACATACAGACTAATATAATAAACTTACTCTGATACCACATGTAATCTATGATTTTCCATTGACCAATTCATAGAAACAACGATCTTGAAATTTATGATTATTGAAACACCCTAGCTAATTGTTTACGCGTACGTCGCAAACAATGCTCACTAGGTTGTTATCTGCTTTGGTGGGGATTACTTAGTCCCGTGTATATGTCAGAAAATATTGTTACTCAAAATATGGACTAATTTGCAACTTTCTTTATACATTACATAGCATAAATTAGGAGCCTTTATATCGTCGGAGTATATATGGCGAGTGGAAATATAACATCTTTAACTGTAAATAAAGGCATAACTAATATAGGCAAAGATAACAAACAACGGTCCATCATACATTCATCAGCAATGCATAAATAGTATTATTAGTATTAAGTACAAATATCACATAGGAGTACAAGTACACATGTATCATCTACTAGCTAGTCGTCTGATCTTCAGCTGTCCTCCCTTGGGAGGGTTCTTTCTCTTGCAGCTCCTCTCTTTGCTCCTCGTACTACTCGCACCGCTTTGACGTCTTCTTCGTCCTTGTCGTACTCGCCTAGAACCATAAAGGAGTGGGGGATGAGAACACTGCGTTCTCAGTGGGTAACCTCTGGTCTTGCTACTTATTTTAAACTCAATTATGATTCCGCCGCTCAGGGGTCTCTAGGTGTCACAGTTATACTATATACCTACCATTTATTAAATTCCATGCTAAGCCTGAGCAGCTTTATCTAATTTACTAGGTGACTGGGGGAACCTATTCTTCATTAACTAAGTCATCTGTTCTCTACCTTACTTTCTAAATCACATATATTCACATAGTTCACATATTTACATAATAAGCTTCCGTGTGCACCCACTTATAACCGTGCCCATTTTAATTATAAGCTTCTTCACACATCCACTTATGTACAGTTATATCACTTAGAGCACATACTTCAAGCTCAACCCCCCGGTTACGGTGGCCTACCACGACAGGCTTCCTTGTTGTCTCAGTAACGTGAGGGCTAGGCCGCGCTAAACCTCAGTAGCTCACGATAGGAGAATCCATCCTTATGCTAGGGATGGCGAGGGGACCCTACCCCGTCCTTATGCTAGGGATGAAGCATGCCCAGGGTTCAGCTTGCCTTTCCTATCGGCTCCCCGAACAGCTTGGAAAAGAATCCTTTAACCTCCTTATTCCTGTTAGGGACTTAATGACGTCATGCCCGATGCCTTTTCCTTTCCTTTCCTTTTTCTTTTTCTTTTGTAAAATCATTTCCATGACGCATAATCACATAGCACATTCATCACTACAGTTCATTCCAGTCACAGTTCATATGCCTTGACCATAAATCCTTAGTTCATAACATTTATCATACTTTAGAAAGCCTTGAACATAAATCCTTAGTTCATAACATTTAGCATACTTTAGTAAAATCAGTAGATCCATGGATAATTGCAAGTAGTATAAAATTTATGTTTTAAGCAAAGTTGTATGTTCAGAAAATAACAAGTTTTCGAAGTGGGGAGTCTGTCTGCATTCAGGCCAATCAGCCCTAGGATATACCGCTCAGCGCCACATGCCGCTCAGCGGGACTTGACGAATTTCAGCTCCTAATTCTTGCAATTTTTCCATGTTCTGCCAGTTTCCTCAAGACCAACCTTAAAAGTATTTCTTCCCTCATTCATTATCCATTTTCAACACTAATAAACATACTTTCAAGCTTCAAAAATCATTTCCATCATAAGTCCATATTTTTCCTAACAGTCAATTCATGAAGCACATAGCACATCTGGCACGTATAACACATATTCACATAGTTCATACCATCAATTATATACTATATACTATCATTAACTTCACTTATAAGGAACATAATCGCATGCCTTGAACATAACCAACGTAAACCTAGCAACTAGTACAACAGACGTCTAATTCCCGTCAGAAATTAGCGACCATAAACCGGAGAGGTTCAAGACCTTACCCCAAAGTTTTTGGTAGCCCTAAGATCATTTTTCATGATGAAAAAGTCAGTTTTCAGTCCCAGTTCCACGAAATTGCAGTTTTCCCCTTTTTCCCAAAATTACCGTTTCGCCCCCGTAAACGCCTTGTTTTCTTTGGAATTTTTGTTCTCAAAAACCCGATGGACTCAAGACTTGCCCTTAAGGTTTTTGATAGTTCCAAACCCATATTTTCTGAAGAAAAACCCAGTTTTTCAGTCCCAAGATGTGAAATTCCCATTTTGCCCTTTTTCATAAAAATCCTGTTTTCTGTCTGTTTGCTGAGAAATTCATCGGGGACTCCAAAAATTATAAAACTTGACATTCCCACTCAAAATTTCGTGTAGAATCCAAAAATAACATTAGTTTTTCATGATAAAAATCCCAGCATACAGTTCCCTTTAAAATCATGTCATATGCCTATTTACATCCTAGACGTTCCTAAGTTCTGACAGAATCACAGACAGTACCAACGAGTCCAGACAATCATCAAACACCTATATATACATCAAAGTCACATGAAGACATCCTAACCGCATATATATCTAATCATGAAACCACATAGACAGTGGATAAGTCGGTTACCCACGTTTTCGCGTCCGACGACGGTTTCTACTGCTTCCTTGGCTTTGTCTCCTACGATGATGCTTCCTAGTACTTCTTGGGCTGAATTTCTCCAAGCTTACTCTAGGGATTATGAGGGCTCTTGTGGGTTAAGGTTAGGGAAATATGGAAGAGCTTTGTCTAGGTTTAGTGTAGGAGGTCTCTAGGTCTCCGGTTTAACTGCATAACGGTTGATTGTGTGATCGGACAGAGTTTTGGCAAGATTTTCCATTTTTCCACCAAATTTTCGGATTCCTTGGGGTATTTATAGGCCAAGGCCGAAATTTCACTTTCCCATTCTGCCCTTGGTGCCAAAATTACCAAAATGCCCTTATTTTGTCTTTTTCCCCTATGTCATTTTCATGACTCATTCACCTTTTGACCCTTGACCACACATGGCTGAATTCTTGGCCATGTATTTGATGTGTCTTGGCCGGTTTTGTGGCCATAAATTAACGGGCTCCGGCAGATCAATTTTGATCAGGTTTTTAGCGTTTCCGGTCCTGGTACTCCGCGTACGGCTGTTCTAAAAATATTCTGATCACGTCTTTGTGATCCTCTAATTTTTCCTAAGTAATATCTTAGGGTCATTTAGGTATTTATGAATTCTCGTCTGTAGTCATGCCTTTTACGGATACTTTAGACGCGCGGTTGTGTTCAGACGGCAGAAAGGGTTCATTCTAGTGTCTGCAGAATTTCTCGAAACTGAACAGAATTTCTTCAACAGACATTTAACCTAAGAATTTATATCTCTAGTGGTTTAACCTTCTCCTTCCCTTTAGGACCAAATTGTGATTATGTTTGATCGTGTTTGGTCGTTTGTTGTTGCAGTATTCCGCGTACAGGTAGTCGAAGACAATAATTTCAGTTGATCTAAGGTATTTGTGAACTTTCCTCCGTAACCGTATATTTTATAGATACCTTAGACCCACGGTTGTGCTCGGATGACAAAAATAATTTGCTTCAGTGTTTGTAGAATTGGAAGAAAACGAGCAGAATTATTCCTACAGACACTTTTAATCCAAAGGCTTGGGCGAGGGATTATTTCCCTATTTAATTTATGAAATCTTTGCTAAGGGGGAAAAGCGGGATGTTACAATTATCACTCTGTAAATGAGGTTAAGAATAGAAACACATACCCGGATCCATATCGTGATTGGATGGAATTAACGTTTCTTTTCCCCACTCTTCCTTTGATATCTTCAACCCCTTCTGATGGTGAGAATAATGTTTTCTTTGGCAGACCTCAAACCCTAATGATTTCTAAATTCTTTGGAATCCTTGAATCCTTGTTTTTCTTTGAGTAATGCCATCTTATTTATAAGGGAGAGATAATGATCAATTTTACCAAAATACCCCCCATTAGCTCTATAACCTTTTATAGGATTAATTGTCATCATCTCAATCCCCTTTTATTAGAGTTAGCACTACTATTAGTTACATAGACCATATTATCATGAGATTATAAAATAATCTTACATTTACTCATGGAAAACGTGAGGAATCACCATTTTGAAATAAGATAGCACGAAACAACTTTTTTTTTTTTTTTTTACTTTTAGAGGGTGGTGGCTACCATGGTGCCCTACCTCTTTGGTGCTATTCAATGGTACCCTTTTTTTTCTTCTAAAAGTTAGCATTACATAATTACTAAATGTGCCACCGCCTGATCCACTAACCAACTTGTACAAAATTGCAAACAAGTCCTTACTCATTTTTCTTTTTGCAAACTCTCTTCCCCAAATTCACATTCCAAAAACCCATGGTAGGCAACAGCCCCTCTCTGCATCCCAACCCTTCGAATTCCAACAACCCTTCGGACTCACTAGAGAGCATGAAAGGTTATTCGCTAGTTGAATTGGATCTATTGCAACACTATAATTCACACCTTTTCCTCAAAACAATTAGCTCCTTGTTTTTTTTATATTTCTCTTAAAACACCCAAACATTAAAATTGATTCAACTGAATAGAAGCCATGGAGTCTATTGCATTGGTGTTGCTGTTTCTTTTGAGCATTCATCCAATGGAAAGAAAATTTTGATCAAAAGGTTAGTTCAGCTTCATCTTCAATCGTTTTGGTTCGAGAAAATTCTAATTACTTTCCATAAAAGCATCATAAACAACAAAACAAATCTAAACAAATCTTGCAGCGATTTGTTTTAGTTTAAACCCGGCCTTTCAAAGTCTTGATGAATCCAATCATGCAACTGGTATTCATTTAGACATATATTGTAGGGTGATGGAGTCATGCATGAATTTTGGAATCCGTAATGTGAATATGGGGGAGGAGAGTTTGCAAAAAGAAAAATGAGTAAGAACTTATTTGCAATTTTGTAAAAGTTAATTAGTAAATAAGGCAATGACACATTTGGTAATTATGTAGTGTTGATTTTTTTTTATAGAAAAAAACAGATACCATTGAATGGCACCAAAAAGGTATAGCCACCCCCATTTTAGAGAAACAGAAAACGCGTTAGTATATCGAATTAAGATCAATGAGTTTAAAAGGAAATTCATTTTTCCATCTTTGTGTGGTGGAAATTTAAGTGGGACAAGAGATGTTGGGTGCTTGTAAAGTACCCCCAAACTAGTGCTATTCACGTCCAACACAAGCAAAGAAACAAGTAGTTTCCCCACTGAACTACATACGCAATCTACTGTGCCCCTCTCTCTGCTGGCGTGTGATGGTGGAAAGGACGCTCACATCATATACAGAGAAACAGGAGTACTATGAACTGCACGTAAAAGAAAAAGATTCCATGTTTTAATTTTTCATGTATCATCTCCACTTCTCTACTCTTAATAAAGGGGTTGAGTTAAAATAATTATTTTAGTCACGTTTTATCTACAAAAATTATTCTTTCTTATGTAACCATTCATTTAGTGTGTTTGAAAAAAATTGAAAAGTTAAACTTATTTTAATAATCATTTATTACAATAATTATTTTTTTGTGTAATTAATTATATGATAATTAATTTATGTTTAGATACTTTTATTAAAAAGTGATTTTAAAATAATCAATTTTTTTTAGATTATATAAAAAGAATTGTTTTGTATGGTAAAATTACAGTATGAAATAATAATTTATATTTAATAACAATGGTCAATTTAGTAAAAACATGAGAATAATATTATTTTAATTATGAAATCAAAAGGCTTTTTTTGTCAAAATGTCCAAAAAGAAGCTTTAGTTTTTTTGAAAAAAAAAATCCAAAACAGCTTTAATTTAACGCAAAAAGGTGTTGCTTAGCTTTTAGTATTTTGTTAAACATATCGAATTTTGTTAAAATAACTTTTTCATAATTTTTTTTAAAAAAAAACTGTTTGAACAAGTTCCCAAATTCTCCCTTAATTTTCTTGTGAATATATTTTTTTATTAAAACTTGTATAAATTTTAATGCTCCCACTTCATCTAAATCCCACTTTCTCTAGTGCCCTTTAGGACACCCTAGTATCTAGTAAAAGGATTGCATTTATTTATATGTGATTTAAAATTAGTTATGATGATAGTTTAAATTTTTTGATCTAATTATATTGTTAATTAATACAAGTTTTTAAAAAAATCTCTCTAAGAAAAAACTATTACATTAATTAATGTACTTTTATAATATTAAAGATCTAATATCATTACACCATAATCTCAATTTTGAATTGAGGTAATTCAGTAGTTAAAATCTTGTAACATATTTTATGACCGTACAGATACTTTTATCAATCAAAATGTTTTTATCTCGTAGTGGCAAATAAGATGACAAGGAGAGTTAATGTATATGAGATCGCGTTTTATTTGAGTTTAATTTGTATTCATTTGTACGGTGGTTTATTTATACGTGATTTAAAATTAGTTGTGATGATAGTTTAAAATTTTTTAGGGTTAATTAAGTTTTTAGCCCCTGTAAAATTAGAAAGTTTGGTTTTAGTCCCTGTGTGAAATTTTTAGTCCCTATAAAAATTCGAAGTTTGGTTTTGGTTCCTGTGGATGGCTGGAGTTAACTGCGATGGATAGGCCCTTTTTGTATTATGCTATGTGTAAAATTGTGGAATTTAGTGTATTATGTAAATTATTACTTGACCTAATGCATGGGACTGATTATGTGATGGAATCTATCATGGTTTGTTTGCAACGTGCGTTCTGTATGCCTCGGAGGACTAGCGTTCCGCCGTAAGGCTTTATTGTTTGCTATATAATTTCCACTCAAGCGCGGCTCCTATTTCCAATTATGAATATATATAAAAAAGAGTTTTAAACTGGTCCATACTTTCAATAAGAGATTATTTTCTAAAGTATAGGGACTATAAGTAATCTCAACCAAAGCAGACAGCAACCCTATAAGTCGTTTTTACGACTATAGCATAAATGGCTAGTAGGGATGTTTCAAGAAGAGGAAGGTATTCCTCTTATGACATTTCCCATGACAGATACATCTGCACCAGAAGTAGAATTCATATCCATTTGGGGTTTTTTGGATGTTAGGCATTTGAGGCATATTTGACATAACCATGTTAATATAAGGATTTAGAAATATTAAGTTAGTTAGCATGGGATTAGTAGTTAAGTAAAGAGGGTTCATCATGTCATGTGTTATGATTGGAATATACCCTGGGGGCAAACCATATGGTGGCTGACACACACTAAAACTTCATTAATTTTAGTGCGCGATCAAATAATAATTTATAAAACTAAATTAACCCCAAAAACTTAGTAGAGAGGCTAACCTAGGTCGTCTCTAAGGAAGCAATTTCCAAGCTAATTAAAATTATAATTACAATTAAAAAGAGGGGGTTTGAATTGATGAATATAAATAAAAAGAAAGCAAAGTGAAAGTAAGTTAACAATGATAAAAAGCAATATCTTGCATACTGTGTTTCTAGATCAATGATTAATTGTCATTGGTTCCTAATTAATTATTCATAGGAAGGGATGTTATTTATTAGTTGAAATCTCTAACTAATACACAATTCACTTAAGAGACTACAATCGTCAATCCCTTAAGTATTAATTAATACAGTAATTAAAACTAAGATCTCAGCATTTAAAACTCATATCAATTATGTCCCAATTGCACAACCTAATTAGATCTAATTAGTTCCAAAAAGTTCCCAAATCCTAAATCAATAAATCCTACAATCGTCAATATCTATCAACCAGAATTAAGCCTAACCAATAACATGCAATCACTATATTACTAATTAAGGGCGGAACAAATCATGAATAAATATTAAGCATAAGAACCTCTAATTAATCCTAATATAGAGTTACTGCATGCAAGATATTAAGGAAACTACTCCTCCATGGGTGGAGAACAAAGACTCGTAATAAATAAAAAGAAGAAGAGACTGAAAAATAATAGAGAATTAAAATAACAAAACTTGGAATAACATTGTTAACAATACTTGGTCCCTCCCTCTGAGATTCGATACCCAGAGGTACAGGTGACATTATGGTCTCTGACACTGACACTTTAGGATTGTGTTCACCCTCTCCTCTAGTTTCATTGTTAGTGTTAGATGTTCTTGACATATTGGGCATTCTTGTGCCACTACGTAATTACATGTGACAAATGGGAGATGACACTTACGTGTTCTTGGTCCCTCCCGACGTGCTAATTTGTTTTCAGTGGCTTTTGGTATTACTGTCAACAATAAATTACTGACAAGTCCATCTTATTTCAGGATCTCAATTCGGAGAACTGAAACGGTTTCTCTTGTGGAGTCTCAAAAACGTAATTGAAGTACCCAAGAAATATATAATCTGTTCCCGATAGATGACACTGGAGTTGTCGATTTACGACTTTTGTAAGTTTATACTCAAATTTCAGTTCCAGAGTGATGTGCACAAAGACAAATATATAGAGACTTGAGAGAATGTGTAATATACAAAATTATTTGACAAATTATACTGTCAATGCTAATGTATGGCTTTTGCTTGCAGCTTAATTATTTGAATTCAATTTGTAGTTACAGAGTAAGGAGTATAAAAGCAATTGTTAAGAGCTTAACGATTAAAAGTTGCCTTTATGTTATTTGGTTTGATTAAGTTTCGATATAGGAGTTATGAGTACAATTATTTGTGTATAGAAACTTAATTGCAGAAAATAATGTCTTATAGATAGGTTTAAAGTGACACAATTACAAAGAAAAAAATTCCTAAGAAAAGGAAAAGAAAACAGTGTCTAATATAAAAGAGAAAAGAAAAATTGTGAAGTTCATGATGTGTACTTAGCTTTTCTCCTGCTCTATAGTGCAATTGGACACGTGGGTCGAGCATGTGAGAATGTTGCAAGTGTGTGATCCAAGGAACCTTCATAAATGAAGTCCTAATGCCTCTTATTTATAGAAAAAAAATGAAACTAAGCCTGGCGGCTATGTAATTGCCTACTAGTGCCCTTGCGTCACAAGCTTTGAATTTGAATTCTAGGTGTCAATTCATGCTCTTGATGAAAAGCCTTCAAAAAGCAGAGTTTCACTCATCCACACATCTTTAATCCAACAATCCACTTGTCACATTATTAACCTTCAGATTTCTTGGTAACTGTTGCGAGCCCTCAAAATCTTCAACCATTGGATTTGGAGAATAACTGACATGAACCTCTGTATTGTCACACCACGTGTCATGCTCTGGACCCTTGGATGAAATCATAGATTTCATCACCCCTCTTGTCATCATGCCATGTGTCATGTCTTGGGCCTTTCGATCAAAAGTAACCATCAACTCCCCTGAGCGTGTCGTCACATGCCCTCAACTATCATGACTTTGTAAATTTTCTAAGTTCACAATATTATCACCCTACGGATTTTATGCTCATTAGTCCTTCAATCTTAGGGTCAATGCCATTGATTCTGTCATGACTAGAAATATCATCCTCCAACTGCCATAGGGAAATAAAAATTTTAGTATAACAATAATAAACTCAGCATTAATCCAGGTTAATGAATAGTTTTCTTATATTTTTCAAGGTGTTTTTTCAAATACCCCATGGGGTATTTACCCCATACTACTTAATTTACCCATTTTTTTATAATTTTTATAACTAAATTCATCAAATTTTATTATCATTTCATGATCTAATGTGACATATTAATGGATTATATAATCCAATGTAATAAATTAATACTTTTTAATATAATATTTGTAGAAAGGTGCATTGTAAGCTCAAATGGTTCACAAATCTCTAAACGTCTTATAAGTTAGTTCTTTCAATGATATAACTAATAAAAAATTTATTATGATTATATAAAATATGAAATGATAATAAAATTTGATAAATTTAATTGTAAAAATTATAAAAAATAAATATGTAATATGAAGTATTTACTCCATCAGATGTTTAAACAACCACCATTTTTCAATTATTCATTTCTTTTGAATGATAATGTATGGTAATAACGAAATTATAAAAGTAAACCACGATACCTTTAGTCATGTACATTCTGCAACATGTACCAATAACTTGATTTTTGCAACCTTTCATGATTATAATTATACTCAATTATGTACATGTTACCAAAGTCAATTGACACTTGATTGTCAATGTCTGACGAATTTACTAGACTTTTACACTGCATAAACATGAATAGACGTGTGATTATTATAATGGTTAGAGGCACAAATCAGAAGCATCCACCATTATTTTCCCTTTCTTGCATTCAAATTTCAATTCATTCAAAAAATTAAATTTTTGATCAACACATCAACCTGTTGCAACTTGAAAGCACACCGGTCGCCACAGAAAGGGACAAGAACCACTACAGAGCAATTTAATTTGAAAAGTAAAGAAAGAGAAGAATAGCGTGAAAAAGGGGGGGAAAAAGCAATATAAATATTTTCCAAGTACATTTTTATGGGCTCAATAACATTTTGTTGAGATTTACTTTTGTACTAGCAAAGCTTGACATACACAAAAATAAATGTATTTGTAAGGAGTAATTATCTTAAACGATAACCGTAGTAAGTAGTGAATACCTATTATAAATAGTGACTATAAAGATAAAAATGGAAATAAATTTGAACACTAATGAATCATTGTTTTTTGATATCATCTTTATTAATTACATAGATATAATACAAGATTGTAGTGCTTTAGAGGTATTTATTAAAGTATGAGATTTTGTTTTATTTTTGTAAATTATGATTAGAAGTCCGAATTTCAAACCAAAAATATTTTATTTTATTTTTGTAAATTATGATTAGAAGTCCGAATTTCAAACCAAAAAAAATGTCACATTCATAAAAATAAAATATTTTAGTGTTCGTTGTAAAAAAATACATACATACCTTGAAATAAATGTTACAATAGTCAGCAACGCACTGCCAGTGATGCACACAATTGACTTTCCAACAAAAAAATAGCAAGAAATTAGGGCAATATAAAGAACAACATCAACTAACCATTTTTGTTGAGATTTGCTACACGTACACTAAAAACCATACACCATACATACACCTCGTATTTATATACATAAAGTTTGTGTTTTAATTCATGCAATGTTTGTGCACTTAATNTTTACATTCATAAATCAAACCAAAAAAAAATGTCACATTCATAAAAATAAAATATTTTAGTGCTCATTGTAAAAAATACATACATACCTTGAAATAAATGTTACAGTAGTCAGCAACGCACTGCCAGTGATGCACACAATTGACTTTCCAACAAAAAAATAGCAAGAAATTAGGGCAATCTAAAAAACAACATCAACTAAACATTTTTTTTTGTTTTTATGTTTTTATTATACTACTCTCACCCTATAATAAGTGTTACTTTCATTTTTTTTTTACATTCATAAATCAAAATATTTAGATATAAATTATAATTAGATTAAAAAAAAAGTGAAAGTGATAGTTGTAATAAGATTGTAAGAGTTATTGATTTTAGTTGGGTGAACTAATTTGTTAAAGTAGTGTATTTAAAAAAATTACAGTGGAGTGTAATGTTTAGATAAATTTTAGATTTATTGTATTTTGTTTTCGGAAAGTTGAGCAGAATTAGCTTTAGGCTTGATTTGGTAAAAAATTTGAGAAAGTATTCTTGCTCTCAAAAAATATAAGTAAATTTTTTGTGTTTAATAAACAAAAAGTAAAAGTATTTTTGTTGCTAGCTTTTAAAAATTAGAGGTGCCATTGAGAGTTCTCATTAATAGTTTTTTTAAGTTGACTTGTATTCTCTAGATATTAAAATATTAATATAATCTTAGATTTTAATGGTCATTATTACTCTTTTAATATTTATGTTTATTATAGTAATTTCATATATAAATATCAAATTTAAAATACATTTATCAATACTACTCCTATAACTTCTCCTTATTGAGAGTTACTTTCCTCTTTTATCAAACAATACTATTATGATTTTTTTAAAGTGGGTTTTGGAGAATTAAAGAGTTCAACAACTCTTAAAAAATCACGGCATTACTAAATCAAATCTAATTTTCTTCTTTTACCTATAAAATAATTTGTGTGCTTTGGTACTCACTAACAATTAAATTAACCAAATAAGACGTAAGACATATAACATAAGAAACATCACACAACGAAAGATTGAAACTCACTGTGGAGTGAAAATGGAAAAGTGATATTTGTATAAAAAAAAACATAAACACCTTGTCATTATTTTCATAATACATTAAGAGACCCATCAAATACATAATGAGTCTTACGATGTATTTAGAGAGGTGTGAAGATGTTTACGCATTTTTTTATGTACAAATAACACAATTGAAAAAGATGTAACTATGTAAGTTTCATACTTTATAAGATGAAGTTGTTGATTGTCCACACAAATGTAGAATGGGTTGTGGCCCATAAATTGACTCATGGACTCTTCCATTACCAATTACGTTGTTAATCTATTTAAACGCGAACTTTTTAGCATACGAGTTTAATGAGCTCAACCTACGAAATTTGTGGACCAACCTACAAACCACTTCATTTATTTATATATGTGTGTGTGTGTATATATATATATTATTGTTTCATTGTTATTTTTTCATAACACCCAACTAACAAGTCCAACATCCATTATTTTATTTATAATATGTAGAGAAATTCCACTGAAAAAATGACCTTGTACCAAAAATTTAATGACTTCTACCAAAAAATTAATGACCATGTTCTATATTTTATATTGATACTCAACTTCATTTAAATGGAAGTTAGAGGTGAGAATTCACGTAAGTGATAGATTTGATGGTAAAGGAGCCAAATTAGTTGTTAGATATTTTTATTTCCTCTTAACTTTGCTATTAACATGGTGGCATTATCTTATGTAAATAGAGATACTTGGCAGGTCAACATGACACAAAAACATAGAGGTCCGTCTAAAATGTAAAAGAATAATAATAACTAGGGGATGCAAACCTGCAAATCTATACTTAGTAACAATTTTTATCGGTTATAAATAAGAGGTTAGTGCCAGTTTCTTTTTTAAATTGAATAAAAGATAATTTCATTAAAAAATAAGAAAAAAAAAGAGAGGATAAAATGGACCAAATCAAAGGCTATTATTTTCACCCTATGCCTTTATAACAGTAAAAGATAATAAAATAAAACCATGCTGGCTGGCCCGTGAACGCTACAAGTTATGCAATGCGGATGCTGATTAATTTAATTACTTGTCCATTTATATCAATCCAATCAAATCTATTTAATTAACTTTGATCTATTGCAAATTGGGTTAAATGGACTGTGCTGACTTAGATACCAACTTTATCAAAAGGAATTGTACAAATAATATTTTCACATCATTTGATTGGATGAATGTAAGGAGTGAACGAATATAAGTAGTCAAACTGGAAAGTTTTAGAGGAAGTAAAATTTCTATAAATAATTGACAATAGATAGCCACTTCTTACATACAGTGGAAATTTTGACTCAAGGTTTCTAAAATTATAAAAGTCGGTCATAATTTTATGCTGTAATTAGTTTCCATATACATTTGTTGAATAGTTTGCTGAGTGTTGACCAATTTGATTTGCAGTCTTAAGAGTTTGAATCTTAAATTCCTATTTTAGACAGGGCTTTACATAATTACCGCCTCAAATTCGAAATTGGAGTGCATTTTCTAAGAAAAAAGAGAGAAAGTTTATAGATGGCTTAAATATGTTTTAATCCTTAAAAAATTATAAACTGTGTTTTATTTTTGAAAAAAAAATGTTAGGAAATAGTTTTTAGGAGAATTTAGGCCACACAAAATTGACATGTAACATTACACATAACTAAGTTAATTGTCATGTCAGCAATTAACGACTCAACTTACTAAATGTTACCAAAAATATTTGTCAAGGACAATTCCATAATTTTTTTCAAAAGGGTAAAACACAAAATTTATAATTTTTCATAAACTAAAAACATATTTAACCTTATTAATTAGTTCAAATATATAATTTACAGACTAGTTTGATTATAAAATTGGTCATTTTCAGTATTAAAATAAGGATGTACTCTTTTTGACGAAACACTAAGATGATGTTTGGCACATTGCATTATCATGTAATCTAGATTACTTTTTATAAATATTACCACTTGTTAAATTACTATTAATGTTACATTGTTGTGTTTGGTATGCACATATCATGCAATTGAGAATTTACATTACCTTACTTGGTATGTAAAAATATTATGAAGTAATATACATTAGCTATTATTGTTATTACTTTTATTATTTCTATTTTATTATTACTATTTTTATTTTCATTATCATTTTTATAATATTAATAATAATTATTTTTATAATTATTATTATTTTAATTTTATTACAATTATTATTATTTAGCATTGCCTTGAGGTTGTAATCATAAACACTCTCGATTAAGGCAATCCACATTACTATTTTGAAGTTAATGTAAATTAGTTGAGTAATCTAAATTATTGACAATTATGTTAATGTAAATTATCAGATGATTTAAAAGTTAAATTATTGATAATATTAATATATTACCTTACACTAAACACTTTTAAAACTGTGAATTTATATTTTTGGAGCAATTGAAATAAAAAGAACTGAGGTCTTACAAGACCAACCTCGCAAGTGTAAGTTTGCTTGGATGTCTGAAATTATATTCACGATAATCACTTTCTTGAAAATGTTACATTAAAAAATGCTCTAGGCACTATAAAAGACATATTGTCTGAAAATTTCTGAAAATAATTTTTGGCATTCCTGTTAATGATTTTAAAATTGTTTGGTTTATATTACGTATGTTTAGAAATAAACATAATAATTCTCAAAATATCTTTAATTAAATAAATAACACAACAAATAAATTATGGCCCTATGTAAAATTTGTGACATTTTAGCTTTTTTTCCCTTCAATAAAGCTTGTTTTAGAGTCATGGAAATCTCTTGTGAGAATAAAAATATGATAAAATGTGAGAATGTAAATATCAAAAAATGTTTAAAAAGCTTACCTTATTAATTAGCTTAATTATTTTTATAATAATTTTCATGTATCACATTTTATAATAATATTATTTTTTATTCATATTTTATCTCTTAAGATGGTCAAAACCAAATGAAATAGATCTTCCAAGTGTTTCTCAAATATCGTATGAAAAGTAATCTTCAGGAGCTGCCATAAATTTTCATATTTTCGGACACGAATTTCCGTAGTAAATATTTTCGTCGCGGACAATCTGGGAGATAGATTACTCTGTTTCTTTCAGAACGACCAAAGGCCACACAATAAACGACGTCGTACGCAAACCGCACTCTCTCTCCTCCACCTTTTCTCGACAAAAGGTGCACGAGCACTCTCTTCATTTTCCCTCACAGATATAAAAAGACCAAAACCCAAACATACCCAACCCAAAAAAAAAAAAAAAAA